>JAQFZE010003600.1:0-12349 GCA_034695245.1 Dicyrtomina saundersi | reverse complement strand
AGTGCCTATAGTGACTTGACTGTGTAGTAATTAATTATATATTCGAATATGCAGATAGCTCTGGTTCTGGTTCTGGTACTGGTTCTGGTATTACATATTCACTATAGGTATCTCCCTATACTGTAATCTGTAATTTTCTTTATCGTTTAGAGAAGTAATTACTCTTTTTGACTCACTGATTTCATGGTTGAATGTGAAAATGGGGATGTAACTCTCACAGCTATGTGCATAACTATATGTACATGCTACGTATAGAAAATCAATTGATGGCTCATGCATGAGGATGAGTATTGACATTAATATTGATTGATGATGGCCTTCTACAACTATGTAGCATAAATAAGTCGTACCTACCTATATCTTTACTATGTACGTAGTCCAATGCAGTGAGCTTTTCCTTCATCAATGCTGTAGTCCAAGTGGAAGTTGATCTTGGGATTTGGAATTTTCACTCACTCACAAAGTTCGTTACAAGTATGTAGCCTATGTAGGTAGGATGATTTAAAAGACAATTGAGATCGTAATTTAAATGTATGATGATTTGAGCACGGCACGGTAGTGATTTAAAATGTCATTTTCTTCTTGGCCTTTGGTGCTTGGTGATGGTGATCTTTGACTTTTGCTTGTGCTGTGGAGTGAGATGTTGTCGAGGATGATTTCATGAGGAGGGTGACATGCATTTTAATTTAATGGTGTCCTTATCTTAGACCATACCTGAGTTTTAAGTACACATGCATTATGCAAAGCTATGGTATGGTATTATTGTTATTAATTATATATGCAGTTTCGTCGTTGTCGTTTGCTTGGCGTGATGGTCTTCGTCGTCGTCATCATCTTCATCGTCATCCCAGTTTGTATTTTGGTAGCTAATGTAAACAGAGTGAAGGAGGGAGCGGAGCCTCTCGCCGTTTCACCTCTTATCTAATGAACAATGAATCTCGTTCTCGTTTGGTTGGTGTTGGTGTTGGTGATGGTGAGACAGGTAGAAAGAACGGGGAGTGTGACTCACTCACTCAGTCAGAGATGTTAAAAGTTAAAAGGCAAAAGTCGTCTCTGCTTTTGGTCCATCTTCACCTGTGTCTGTGTCTGTGAGCAGTCGTTTTCGTTCTCGTTAGGAAAGTATTGAGGCATGGCACGGTGTCGGTGTCGGTCCGAAGTGCCTAGTGTAATTATATATTATGGAAGTAGCCCTGCCCGGTCATGCATGTACATAGGTCCTCAATTATGGAAGAGAATGAGCATTATATAAAAGTGTATAAGTTATAACTAAAAATTTATGTTTAAAGTTTTTTAAGTACCAACTACGTCTCTTTTTTTTGCACTGCCTATACTACCTAGGGTGTACTGCCAGTACCGGTACCGGTACCAACCCCAGTAATCACCTATAGTATAGGCGCTCAAGTTGAAATCCATTTGGACGTGCATATAATTATCCATACTCATAGCCACATAGTAGGCATTATAGCCTGTCAGTGTCAAGACTGGGAAGATGAACTCGTAAACTTCAGTTACTTCAGTAGTTTTCACTCGAGTGAGCAATCTTGAGCGTACTGAATGTGTTCCTTCTTCTTTTTCTTCATCTTCTTCGTATAGATACAAACAATTGCATATGGTATGGTGATGTGATGGTAATGGTATGGTACTCATGTGCCGTGTGCGAGTCGAGCCGGTACCGGTACCGATGCCGGGGCCGGTGGAATAATGGAGCTCACAGTCCAACAGCAGTCCAAAAGTAAAAAATAGACGAAGAAAAACGTACCCACTCCCTAGTTATCTTACTAACCCGTAGAGAACTTTAATTTTAATATATAAATTTTGAAAAAATACAAACTATTTTTTTAATGTCGAGTTATTATTATACTCACGATTAGTACTACAGATATATAGTCGACTGCTACAAATAAGTGTTGGACGGGGCACGGGGCCGTCACCGGGACCGGGACCGGCATCATATACGTATACATAGAGGCACAGTTTAGATTTAGATAATCATATCTATAGGCATTACTACTACTACTATAACGTGACTCACCATCAGGCATCAGTATCAGCCAGCATCAGCAGGAAACTTTTTGCTAAAAACTTGGTCAAATTCGCTCTCCTGCTACTTTTGCTGGGAGCTGTGTAAAGTAGAGGTTTCCTCTCCTTCGAATTCGAATTCGATTGACTACCACTTTACTTGGAATTTTCTACCGTAGTAGTTGTGCGAATACAGAATACTTTTTTGAAACATATTTGGTAATTTTGGTTTGGGACTTGGGATTTTTTTCAGTTTTGGTTTTGCTTATCGTCTTCGTCGTCGCCCTCGTAGTCGTATCTTCGTAATATGTGAGCGAGTAATTGTTTGGGTATAGGAGTTTCTTTGTAGGTTGGTACTGTTGGTAGTACTGATAGCTGGTACTGGTAACTGTAATTGGTAAGGAACACATGGCCATACAAATAAAAAGGCCGTGGCTATGCCTATAATATGCCTTGTACTTGTATACTAAAACTTTATTTTATTTTACCATTTACCATTTACTGTATTTTGTATTGATTATTCTCGGGAGTAAAAGTAAAGCAGGACAAAGCTACACCACTTTTTTGTGTGTGTGTACAATGTATAACATTCGGTTGATCTGATTATGAGATTAAGTTCACATTTCATTTATTTGTATATATATTTGTATGAGCGGTCTAGATTTATTAGTGAAAGGCGTTGACAGGGACGAGGATCGCGATCTTCTCTGCAGTGACATATATACACGTAGTAGGCAGTAGTAGTTCATTTTATCCTATATCTTCTATCATCATTATCATCATCATCATCGTTATTATTATCAGTATGGTTTTGGAAATGGAATTGCGCGACACAGCTTACATGCTATAGAGGCATACTACAAGAACGGGCCGGTGATTGCAGACTCGCAGAATTATGTATGCATAATATATTAGATAGAAGTCGCACAGGAACACATACACGGTACATCTGCAAAATTACAATTGAAAGTAATACTTACCTAAATCTAAATCCTTTGGGGGATTGTAGATTCAAATCAGGAGAGCGGCGGCTGAGAGATGAGAGATTCACAATCTCATCTTCAGATAATTTCCTATAGCTAGACACTTGGTTCTGTCTCCTTAAGTAAAATATGGAAAATAATGGAAAATGGAAGGGAGGAAAATTAATATGGAAAAATATTACTTGCACGCTTCCAATTTCAAATTTCAACTTCTCTTCAAAATCCAAAAGTCCAACAATTGTAGTAAAGTTTATTCAAAGGAATAAATTGCGGCTCAGCAAATGAATGCATTTGTAATTATAGTACACAGGAAGAAACCGAGATTTAAGCTCATCGCTTGATGTGCACGATGCATTGTTACATATATACGTCGCTGTTGGGTTGATGCTGGTATAGGTATAGCTATGTAGTATATGGACTGCTGCAGTAGTAGTTTTAGTTGAGGTTTTAAATTTATATGTAATTATTATGTTCTATATAATAATTCAGTATGGAAGAAAGATGGAAAGATGCTGACAGTGAAGTCGAAGTGAGTTCTGTCTCTCTGTCTGTGTAGGTGGATGTGGATATGAAAGTCGTGACTATCTTTCAGAAATCTTCTTGCAAACTTTTACAATGCTGTATATATATATAAGGGAAGGACTCGACTCTCTGACTGAATGCGGAATTGAGAACGGTAACGGTAGACTGACTGACTGACTGAACGCCTTTAATTTCATCTTTTTAAAAGTTTTTAAGTGTATTTCTTTTTTGATATGCTTTCAAAAACAAAAACTTGCTCTTAAGTAATGTATATAAGAGTTTTACTCAAGGAGTACTACTACGGCTACGGGTCGTTGGGCAGACTGGCCCATCTTCAGAGAGGATTCAGTTTCCGATTTAACGAAATGATAACGCTGCGTGGCTGAACTCCCATACTGATGACTGGTACTGGTGAGTGGATTTGACTCGCAACGCAACGTACGTACGGAGCTCATCCGCATCGGTATCGGTCCATGCATGCACACACAGTAGTACTTGTCATTCCTTCCTTATTTTCTTTAAAGAATATTTTGTTGAAGGGAAAATGTAATAGTAATATCGTGTATTCCTATATGTAAATCTGTCTTGGCGAATTCAAATTTCAAACTTGGAAAGCATCAAACTACGAATTTCTTCTTGTTTTTTTTCCTTGTTAAATAAATATTAAACCATGCACCATGAATTTTTCTCGCACACTTTTACTTGCACTTGTCATGTAGTCTTACGTTAGTCGTCGACTATTTTGTGAAAGAAACAAAAAAAATGTGTAGGTCGTCAAGTCAAGTGGTTTCAGTTTCGGTTTCCGTTTCAAACGGTGTGTTCACTCAAACTTCAAACGCTCATCTTATTTGTACTTTATATTTTTCTTGAAAAGTTGAAAACCTCACCACACACACATACACACGAGTTTCCAGTTTACAATTTGAGTCCTTCTCATGTTTTATTTTTACGGGCTGTGTGTAAAGTTCAACGGAAACGGAGGAAGGTACCTCCTTTACGTCATACTTTAGGTCCTTTTATTCTTCTACAGCTACCTATCTACCTACCTACCTACTTTACCTTCCGCATCCGCATCATTGCCATCGCGCCTTCATCTTGGACTTTTGAGACGGGACTTTTCGATTCTCGACATGAAATGGATATGGTTATAATATTGCTTTCTAAATTACGTTATCCATATTCCACACAGTAGTCCGTCCTGTGAGAAGGACTCGTACTCGTGTGCAGGCTGTTATTGCGGTCAAACGTGGTTTGAAAATGTTGGGAGTTGGAAGTTTTATTGGATATGGTATAGTAGTAGAATTTTGGAAATGGAAGGGAATCTGTAGACTGTAGAGGCTGGAGATAATGGTTACAATTCACTTGGAGTACTTTCCTATATATTTTCCTTTCGATATTGTAGTTGTTATTTGAATACGAATACGGGCTCTATTTTTCAACTTGGAAGCAGAGATGTTATATTAGCTTGACGTTGACGCTGTGGCTGTATAGTAGTGAAAAGATCCTATATTCATCTATTTAAAGTTTTTAAACCTGTATGTGTTGAACGGTCCTAGCCATATGTAATATCATAACATGTAGCCATGCCATGCACTATCAAAATATTGTGTTAAAAATGTTATTTTGCTGGTAGGTACTACACTTTACTGGTTCTTGTATATTGTACTGATGTAAACTGTTATGTAGCTGTCAGTATGATTATGTGAGGAAGAAATGTGGAATTGTGGCAGAAGTTGAAAGCCTATATAGGTATATAATATTATGATATAGTTTTTGGTTTTGGTGCATAGGTCTCCATTCTATTCACTATTTTTCCTCCAAACATCCTCAGGACGACCACAATCAATGAAATTGTGTGATAAGGCAAGGCACAGAGAGTTTCATCAAATTCCTCACAAATTTTATGTGGCTTGGTTAAGCAAAGTAATTCGATTGGAATTGAAGAGAGAAAATGATGAGCTTTTTTTTTCTCCATCTTTTATACTGATTCTTTGAAACTAAGCTGACTAGTGAGCTGATTAAAAAATGTGCTATAAAGGATAAAGTAGAGTGCACCTGACATAAAATTGTAATACGCTATTTAAACGTAGGTTACTCATGAAATGCATGCATGAGTTTGGGCACGTACTTGGTTGGATACTGCAAATGCCAGTATACCTGAATTGCCTAATGGATTGGTAAAGGCTTTGGATTATACTTTGTATTTATATGTAGAATGACGGCACATGCACATTTCATTGGTTTGGTTTCGGTCTTGGTTCATTTGGTTTGGTGAAGTAAATAAGTTAAATGCTTTTACCGAGAGAGAGAGAGACCAGGATCAACATCAAAACATTTCGTATCTCTATTATTATGATTTTAAATTCAAGGTCAGGAGCAATTAGTATTAGTTTCTACATATTTTATGACCCTTGTGTTTATTTTTATTCGTTAGACTTCAGATTAATCTGCATTTCATTCCAATTGGATTGTTATTGTTTTGTCATGAACTTAAGGCAAGCTAGGAGGCATCTATAACTTTGGTACTTAAAATGTATGGGTTGTAAGTCACTATTTTTAAAGGATGAGAGATTATCACTACATAAAAATATTTAGCTTTCCTATTAGGCATTAGTAGAGATTTATTAATGTGGTATTGTCAACTGAATTAATGAATTTTCTTTTTTTTTCTATGTGTCATTTACAGAAAGTGAACGGTGGAAAAAATGACGCAATTAACACAGGACGAAATAGTGAGTAGTACCAAGACCGTAATTTCTGGTCTTGAGTCACTCAAAATTGAACATCATGCTGGACTCCAATCTGTCGACTCCAGCCTCAAGTCAATCGGGAATGGAAATGGGCAAGATATGACACTCAATGGGGACTCACAGGCACTGAGTGAAAAATCAGAAATTCTACACAAGTCCCTTGACATGATCGACATCGGCATCGAAGAAGCCAAAGTAAACATTCTCCTTTCTTCTCTGATTCTGTAACTGTAACTAGAGAGCCTTAAAGTAATTGTGCTATGTACTTTATACAATATAGCGTTACAGATATATATATACGTATTTTCATATTTTTGTTCTCCCATAATATTTCCAACCACCGCACCGAGACTACCACCACCACCATAGGAATCTATAGAATCAGTCTTTTAGTCTTTGGGGGCTGATCTGCAATTCCACTGTTCACACTGTTATTTCTTTTGTGTGGAAACATGAGCAGGAGGTAATTTGTAGTAGTACTGTAGAAGAACTCTACGCCCAGGACCCAAGACAAGCAATAACAACTAACTTTTTTTGAGGCTCTTGCTTTTAGGCTGTCAAACGTCGTGACCGTATTTCGTAGACATGCCATGTATATATGAGACTTCGACTGTAGGTGTAGATTTTGTAGAATAGAAGTAGAAATAGAGCCGACACTCGCAAGAGCATACGGAGTGGAAAGGAGCAAAGTAGCAAGTGAGGCAAGACAAAATTCCGAACAATTTGTTTTTGCACACATGCTATACAAACTCAATTTAACAAAGTTAAAGCAGCAGCACCATAGCAGCATATGCTTGATTCAGAATCAGAAAATTACTCACGTATATACATATGTATCAACACGAGTCACTCCTAAGGAGGCAGTGACAATAGAGATCAGCAGTACAAATACAAATTCATCTATGTGTATGTATAGCCTGGAGCAAGTGCTTTTGACTTTTATTTCATTAGTGTCGAATGTCGACGTCAAGACGTTGACTGTCGGCTCCATGTGTTCTCAAAAACCTACATAGTTCACACAGTAGCGAGCAAACTATATGATTTACAGGAGCGTGAATGGGAAGTAATGAAATGGAAATGTAAAAATAATTATTGATTTAATTCCATTTAGATAATGTATACCTATGTACACACTCGGACAGATTGTTAAATGAAGCTTGTAATGACATAGTAATGATATTATTATAACTTGTAATGTTATTATTATTTTAGGTGATGGTTGCATTCGCAACACATATGCAAATAACCGAGGCCGAGAAACAAAAGTTACGTACTCAAGTCAAAAGGTTGTGTCAAGAGAATGCCTGGCTGAGGGATGAATTAGCCACGACGCAGCAGAGGTTGCAAGCTTCCGAGCAACTCGTCGCTCAGCTTGAAGAGGAGAAAAAACAGTTGGAGTTTTTTAATTCGATAAAAAAATACGACCAAGAGTCACAAGTACGTAAATAATTACATTCTGAGCGAGATTTAAACTTTGAGACACTTATCTTTATTGTTGGCTTGTTGGTTCTGCCTGTGTTTGTGTGTGTGTGTGTGTGTGTACATTATCTTTTAATGGAATTCTCTATGTCTTGTTAGTTCTTTTCACTAATTTGTTCATTGAAATGAAACCGAATGTTTTTTAGAATGAGGACGGGACTATGGAAACTTCTGCACGGTCAGAAAATAAGCCTGAGTCTGATCCTGTGATGGATTTATTCCCTGATGATGACAATGAAGAACGAGGTTGGTTTTCGTTTGAGCCCTCTCTACTCCTTTCTTATACACAATATGTAATTACGTTGTGTATATATATGTAGCAATGTTTAGTATACAGATATGAGATAGTAATGATCCGTCAGACTTTCCGCTGCAATAGTTTTTCTTTATCTCATTCTCTAAATGCTTGAGACTAATTCAAAGGACAATCACCTTGAAATCCAATTCTTACCACTTAAATTCATTTTTTGTGTGTACTTCTCTCTCCCTTTTACCAATCTGCAAAAGGGATACCCTATGTCCTATGTGTGAAGTTGAAGTCTTAAAGATTTAAAGTTTTTTTTATATAATCTATTACATAATACATACAAGGATACAAGAACATTTCCTTGGAGTTTTGGAGTCAGTCTTGGAGTAAGGCTGGAGTCTAAAGAATGATTATTTGTTTAGCTCCTGTAAAATCAGGAAAACATCCACTGTGTTTAAATTTATCTCTATTTCTGCAAGTAATACTTTCTATTTCGACTGTGGTCTCATTATTTACTATATAACTATACTATTAGCCAAGTCTTTTTTCCGGCCAGATACTTTTGCAGCCATAAATAAATTGAGGGGAGTGTGTGTGTCATTTGGCTAATAACTTATCATTTAGCTGAAGGTTTACAGTGTATCTCTTCCTCGTGTTTTTTAATCAGAGTTGTGCATTCAAATCCAAATATAAATAAATAAATGTTACTTTTGTGCAACAAAAGAAGCGTTACTTGATTTTAGTTTGTTAGTTGAGGTTGAGTGTGTTTTTGAAAGAACCTTGTGAATATCATTGCTCACGTTGAGGATGATGATGATAATGATGATGCAGTTATCTTCGTGGAAAGTCGCAGAGTATTTGTGTCCTCAAATTGACTATGTAAATAAGAAATTAATAATGAGTTTGTGAAGGTGGTGCTTCTGTCTGTGAAATTAATGGAAATTCTGTGCTATTGTTTGCGTCTAGCAATGTCACCCACTCCACCAAGTCAGTATGTTCAACAAGCGAGTGCGGGCTACGAAATCCCTGCTCGACTCCGAACTCTTCATAATCTTGTGATACAGTATGCCTCTCAGGGTCGCTATGAAGTCGCCGTTCCTCTGTGTAAGCAAGCATTAGAAGATTTAGAAAGGACGTCCGGCAGAGATCATCCTGATGTAGCTACTATGCTCAATATTCTCGCTCTTGTCTATAGGTATGACGTGACGTAGTTTTGGAGTTTCATTTTCCTTTCTTCTTTTTTTTCTCCTTTATTTTTGAATTCCAGACGATTTAATAAATATTTTAATAAAGATGGAAAATGCTCATGAATTTCAAGTAGGAAATGGAATAAATATGTTTTTATATGTATTGTGCTTGGGAATTCTCTGTCTCCTTTGATCTCCCTGTAAAGATAGGAGGGAAGTAATGTTGAAATTACTATAAATACTAATGATGTACATTTTTTTTGTGACTTCATTCCTAATTTATCAAAGAAAACAAAGTAGAAAATTCCAAAATTCAGTCCCGGTACACATTTCCTTTCTCTTTCTTTTTGATACAGGGATCAGAATAAATATAAAGAAGCTGCAAAGTTACTTAATGATGCACTCGCAATACGAGAGAAGACTTTGGGAGAAAACCATCCTGCTGTGAGTTTGATCATGTGCCAAGAATTAAATTTTAACTTTCTTTCTCTCTCTCTCGACTCTAGTTTTTCATATTTTATTCAGGATTTAATTTAGTTCAAACGCACCGTGTTTTTCTCTGTATTTTACGAGCGCAGGTAGCAGCAACGTTAAACAACCTGGCAGTTTTATATGGTAAACGAGGGAAGTATAAAGATGCGGAGCCGTTATGTAAACGAGCTCTGGAAATCCGGGAAAAGGTTCTTGGAAAAGATCACCCAGATGTGGCGAAGCAACTCAATAATTTGGCCTTACTATGTCAGAATCAGGTTTGTTTGTTTATCACCCTTCTTCAATATCTCTGTAGATAGAGGTATGTACTCTTCAAATTCAGATCCTCATCCCCACCCTTTTCACACATATTCCCATTGGCAGTCCAGTCGATATTTTATACAGCTTCTCTATGGGTTCCCTGTGTGTAACTCTGAGAGATTTAGAATGATTGTTACTTTTATTTTTACTATTGAACGTCATGCATATAATATATGCACTGTACAGCGCAGAGGGTACAGGCGCCCAGGGAATTCCAAAAACTACTACCTACCATGCTAGTCTCTTTAAGCACTCCCATAAAGTTTGTTGTCGGAACTCGCGGAACGCCGAACGGGGGGACTTTACTTCTTGGTTTATTTTATTACTTTTCCTCAATCCAGTTTCGTGACTTGACTTTGTAATTAGCGTTACCCCTGTCCACATTCTATTGTATATTTTATTGGACCTGGATAGCTCCTCTGCCTACCTACGTACTAAATTTCCTTCCCAGTTCTCAATGGTGCTAATCATCAGTTGCTTACTCTTCTTCTTTTTTATATTTTCAGGGTAAGTACGAAGAAGTGGAAAGATATTACAGAAGAGCCCTAGAAATCTATGAGTCTAAATTAGGACCAGATGACCCTAATGTGGCCAAAACGAAAAACAATTTGGCTTCTTGTTACCTTAAGCAGGGGAAGTATAAAGAAGCGGAAATATTATATAAACAAGTTTTGACTAGGGCACACGAAAGGGAGTATGGGGCTATTGATGGTGAGCCAAACTGGTATTTACTCTATTGCCTAGTAATAATAATCCATAATAATTTTTTTTTACGACTGCGGAGTATTCAAAAATAATTGCATATACATAATATTGCCGAAGTTGAATTAGTATAATTAATTATCTGAGTTGATCTGGTTATTGGATGGTGGAGGTCGGAGGTGTTGACTTGTACTAATTAATACTTTGGAGAAGGCGGTTTGCGCTTGTGGATATAATTTATGTGTACTACTTGTGTAATATTTTTTAGGGGATAATAAACCGATTTGGCAAGTTGCGGAGGAGAGAGAAGAGAATAAATTAAAAAACAAAGATACACCTGCAAATGATTATGGAGGATGGCACAGAACAGCAAAAGTTGACTCACCCACGGTTACCACTACATTGAAGAATTTGGGGTTCCTATACCGACGCCAAGGGAAGTATGAAGCGGCCGAGACTGTGGAAGAGTGTGCATCGCGCTCAAGAAAGGAGGTGATTATTTAAATTTTTTTTCCTCATTCCGCAGTTTGCTGCTATCAGTCGCGGGGGGATGTCTTGAGCTCCAGTTGCTTAAATCAAGGGGGACCATTTTTTAATTTCTGTTTTCCTTATTAATTATGCGTGTGTGAAATTAGCTGCTATTTGCATAGTCATAGCATGTATAGAAGAGCATGACGAATTGTCTTTTACAATGTCTTCCTAGGCGCTTGATGTTATTAAACAAGCAAAAATGGCCCAAATTTTGGGACCTGAAGGTGGAGGTATGTTAACACCGCAAGAGAAGCGACGAAGTTTGCCGGCTCAGACTTCACGCGACCGAAGTAGGCGAGGATCTCGGGAGTCACTCGACTCCGTTCAGTATGAGGCAACAGACGAGGTCAGTATAGCTATTTTGTTCTCAATCTTATTTGGTATGCATTAGAAAAAATCCCATATCCGTATCTGTATTTAATACTCGCTAACCGGAAGTATATGTATTTCGTTGGTCCATATAAACTTGTTCTATAGTAGTGAATATAATTCTTTGTGCGATATATTCATCTTGTTCGCATCTATATATATATAATTATATATATTGTATTACTATTACTTTACTTTGACTGAGCTCATAACTGTTTGCTGTAAATATAAATTGAATTAAGTTTGTTTGCATTTGCCTTTTACTAATAATAATAATAATTCCAATAATAATATACATTCCAAAAAAAAGAAGTAGTTAATTTAATTCGTCTTGTACATGGACATAAGGTTCAGTCAGACATGTCACAAGAGACTAAGCTCGGGGCCCACTTTTTTAAGGGATTTGGGTGTGATAACTAGAATAATTGAAGGACAGTTTATATTTTTTTTTACATTCACCATGTAATTTAGTCCACACCGTGAAAGAAACAAAGAATCTACCTAATTAATTATTCATTTTCCTGTCCATTTATATTATGTCGTAATAGTATATCCTTAGGGCTAAGGCTAAATGTATACGTACTAGAAAAGCGATACATTATTTTCGCACCTAAAGAACTATTTGCCACAGCTCCTTCTAAAAAAGCGTATAGTTTTTTATCTTTTATGTGTTTTATTTTTTATTTTTCCACTTTTATTATTAGTATTATTTCTTTTTGTCGTCAAACCATCACTGTTTTCTTTTAGCGTTAAGTTACAAGAGTGACA
>JAQFZE010003599.1:0-12352 GCA_034695245.1 Dicyrtomina saundersi | reverse complement strand
ATTGTCATTGTCGGCGAAGGATCAAATCCGTTTCCTTCCACATTTCGCTACAAGCAAATCCGTTTCCTTTCAACTCTCCTTCAAAGCAAATCCGTGTCCTTCCATCGAAGTGTTAAGGAAGGAAACTGTTTTGCTTTTAGCGAAAATTGGAAGGAAGAGGATTTGCTTCTAGCAAAGAGTGGAAGGAAACAGATTTAATCCTTCACTGACTGCCGACATTAAATTTATTTTTATTTATTTTATTTTGGGTAACAAAAATAAGTTCGCAATTTGTAATGCTCTGCGGCAATTTTTTAGTCGTACTCATTTGTAAAAAGGCACCACATTTTGATTGGGTATAATGTTATTGCTGTTTTGTTTGAAAAGGACTTTGGACGTATTATATGCGTAAATTATGAAAAAACCCGAAAAATGTAGCAATAATTTTATTTTGTGCCCGGGTTCCTCAGTCCAATTGTTATGGTGGTCCGCTTTGTATTAAATTATTGACAGTGTGTATTTAATTTGTTATAAATCAAAACCTGTAAAATAATAACCCCCATGGTTATTTCGAAGTAATTTTTATTCCGCCTGGAAAAAATGCCCCGTTACACAGCCCTATGAACCCCAGGTCTTATGATTTAAATTGTTAGTCATGCAAGAATGTACTTAATTCTGAAAAAAGTAACACGATTAACTGTTTGTAATAACGTGGGTTAAGTAGTATGGAGGACTTCCATGTGGATAAAAATTAATGAAAATGAAGTTCATGATTCAAGAAGTCATCAAAGATGGCCGCAGCAATGCCTTACACGCCGCTATTTTTTACTGCGAAGTTGCATGTAGCATTATATCAGTTCGAAAATTGTTTTAAGGAAGCGCTTCTTTAGTACGAACAAAATAATGAACCCTTTAATCATTACTGAGGTTTAGAGCAATGGCAGATGCAATACATTGATGAAATATTCAATAATTCTAATCTATATAGGCACACAGAAAATAAAATTTTCATTTCAGGCAGTGAAGATCACATTTACGAAACGTATAAATATATTTATGCATGTTGTACATATTATGACGTAGGTAGGTCTTTAGTAAGACAATACTATGGAAATGACATTGTATGCGGTGAAATCAACTAAAATATTAAATTCGTGAGATTGAGAGATTGACTACGAAAAACAGAACATAAACGGGACATTTAAAAGTTAATAGATATAACAAACTAACTTATTTGTTGTTTTTTAAATGGGAAATCAATTCCTTCAATCCTTTGTTTAGAACATCGTTAGATTATAGTTACAGACACATCATGTAAAAATTTATATGTACCTACTTAAGTACTTAACTTATTTCACACAACTTTTTCACACATAGTAATTATCTGTACATTTTTATAATAATACATAACGGTAAAGCTACGATAGACTCATAGGCTGCAGCTGCAGCCCAACAGAAAATACTACTTATATTATTGTTAACAAATAAATAAAAAATAATAACTGGTAAAGCTTCATTTCAGTATAATCACATACAAATGCAATATGTTCTTGTATTTCACACTAACAATTCACGCAATACAATATTGTAGCCTTATGTAACTAATAAAATTATTTGACAATGCCTTGAACATAGCATATTGCAGTATCATTTACGTTCAAAAATAAGACTAATAAGCGTAAACGGTGTTACTCAAGACAATTAATACGGAACAGATTTGCCAATTTGGGCCACACAAGTAAATGACAGCCAAAACAAAGAAAAGTAATTTTTAAAACTACTAAAACTCCGAATTTTCATGGGGTTTCTTCTTGACATTGAGTCGAACTAAGAACTCGTTGTCTTGCTCATGGAACTTATTAGTAGATTTCCTCAGAGTAAATGAGTAAATTACTTAGCAATTATTATCACTTTGGGTTGCGCTTACGCAGATAGTTGTATTCACAATAAAAAGTAGAATTTAAGGCACATTACATTGTTACATGCTGGAAATCTCCATCCTTCACATTTCACACTGATGAACCTATACTTCATACGTAGTACACAAATAGAATAATACTCTTATTTAAAACTGATATTTTTAATTTGTTCTCATTCCTTTAAATTCAACGGCTACTCTTAAAATGGTTGCCAAGAGGTATGTACGTAACAAATGTCACAATAGTGTTTTATACTTTCATATCATAAATTAAAGCTATCACTGTAAAACTTACTGTGAATAACAAAATTACGTTACACAAACACTCAGTATCCTACAAGACTAGCATGATTCAGAGATGTTTTGATTTTTTTAAATACCCTATGATGGATAAACTGTAAACTAATTCAAAGTAGATAAAACGCTAATTTAATCATTTCCATTTCAATGAAGGCTGACGAAGTGCCAAAAAATGTAATTTGGCAAGAAAGTAATACGAGAGAATGTTGCCTATACAGCACAGTAGGTAATACATGTATATGCACATGGCGTGCATCACAACTTAACATCAGCGTACTCTTTTCCTTTGTTTTTAGTCGACCTATCCAACAAAATGTCAAGGTCATGGGAAATTTTTTTGACTAAGAGATCAGATTTGTTTAAATTAGGTGAATGGTCATTTGGTTTATCCTGAGTTTCTTCAGCATCATTTAAAGTTGGCCTCCAGAGTAAGCCGTTACTAGATCCACTGCCACTATAACTAGAGTTATTTATTACATGTTCAACTGCCACTGTAACTGTAGGGCCCTCGAATGATTTTTCTTTCAAGGTGCTAGTTTCTTCCTCAATAGTTTCGCCAGGTATACTCTCCGCTCTATGAAAAGTTATAACTGGATCACTCAAATTGAATGACGACTGAGATCCATCTGTTTCACCCACATATTGTTCGTCCAAATGAACTGTCACGCTGTCAACTTCAATTCCGTTAGTAAACGTCTGAGCGGTGAGTTTGGGATCCGTGAAATGTAGTGGACGTGCATGTAGGATGTTACCGTGGATTTTCCTGTCATCCGCCTCAAACTGGTGCTGGTGAAATGTAAGAAACTGAGTGATTCCGCGTTCCTTGACAGTATCAAGAAACTGTGGTGACGGCTCCACGTAGCTAGTAAACAAATCAGTTGAAGGGGTTATCCCAGCCGTTGCTTTATCAGGCAGTGTTGCTGTAGAAATCGAGGGCATCACATAATCACACTGAGTCACTTCACTAAGTAAACATCGCCCTCTTTCAGGTTTGAACTTTTCCGAAATATTTGACCCTTTTCCGCCGGAAGAAATTGATGCGCTATGAGATCGAAAAGATTTGTTCTTCTTACAACACGTCGAGCAGGGATGCTGTAATCCTTTGTTTGGACGCGTCATACCAATGCTATTTGAATTCACTCCCGTTATATTAACTGGGTTAGTCATCGATCTGGGGATGTTATTTATAGTGGATGTAAAGGAAGGCCTTTTCATGTTTAACGCTGACAACGTTCGTCGTACAGATCCCTGTCTTGAATTGGCTACTAAGGATGTAGACAATGAGCTTCCCACAAATGTATCTAGTGTTGCACCGGAGCCAACACCATCCGCTACTGATATGGATGCGTCTTGAGCTGGGACCTGAACTTCTAAAAGTCCAGCAGAAACTTGCCCGTTCACTAAACGTTTCTCTGGAGAGCGATTTACACAGATAACTCTCTTTGGGCTAGCGTCCGTCTGAGGAAGATTCTCGGGATCGGGTAAAATCACCCTTCTCGGATATAAAAATTTAACCGCCACTATAGGAATAGGGTATTCACTTTTCACCGTGTATGAGAAGAAAACTATTACCCCCTGAAAAATCACGGTGCTACAATTATTATACCTCCATCTATCTACTTTTAAATGTAATAAAATATAATTATAAATTTTTAGCATTAATTTGAATTACCAGAGAAAATGTGGATAGTCCAAAGAAATATTGGTACACCACACCACTTGTTATGTTTCCATACAAAATCGTTGCCAGTATCGTTACCAAAATATTTAATGTTATTAATAATGCCCGGTTCAACGTCTTCAGTCTAGAAAGTTAAAGAAGCAAGTATAACTGTATAAAAGTTACTGCAGTATTTATTTCATAGCATTACCTTCTTCATTTATCATTACCTGTAGTCTACGACGTAGTTCTTTTCCGAATTCTCATTCAAACGTATTGAACGAAGATGAAGGACTGCCTTATAATAAAATATGAGAAAGGCAAGTACAATAATGGAGACAGTTCCAATAAAAGTGCAAAATACAGGAGAACTTTCACTAAGAACTGGAACGTGCCGAAACTCTGGTTCAGTATTTTGATGATGTGAAAATGCTGCAGCTGCAGTCCACACAGGTAAAATACACCCAAAACCCACAGCAGACAACAGAGTTACCAAAGACACCGAACGAAGCCAGGGAAACAATTCTAACTGAGTCAGCAGCAGAACGTACAAAGATTTCGTTAACTGACAGCAAAGAGATACGATAAGCAAAGAACACAAACAGGTTGACAACCCAATCGACGATGATTCTGCCTGTAAACAATCACATCCAAAATTTCCATTTATCTAATGAATATTCAAAGTATATATTAAAGGGAAGTATGAATCAAAGTGATCGAGTGTTTATCAAGTCTGAACGATAATACTAGGTAAAATAATTATATAAAGATACCCAACAAATAATTATGTCTATTTTAATAATAAATAACAAAATATAATTCAAACTATCAGTTTACCCTCATGGACATTATGAGTAAGACGCTGATAATTAGCGTGAGACATACAATCATCTTGAGCAAGTAAATGCTGTTTGTTCTGAATCGGAACTGTAAATGAATGGACATAAACAGAAGAGCAGCAGCACATCCAGTGATACACACAATAGAGCCCATCGACACAGACCAATGAAACTTGGACAGGGATCTTTCCTTATCCTAAGAACATTAAGAAAGGATCATAAGTTATTTCATTGAGTTTACTCGGAAGTTTCTGCAGATGTTCAATTTCAATGTAGTAATTTCAACCTAAATTCTTTGATGTGCTTACGCACATCAAAGATTCGTTTAATGTATTATAAAAATTTGGTCCTAACACTGTCACCAATTCGGATCGACAGAAGAGCATACTGTCCAAATGTATCGCACTGACAATGTATTGTACTGTTCACAATCCCTTTGAAGTTACAAACATCCGTTTTCCAGCGAAATGAGTCTGGGATGTTATCCAGTGCTCCACATGTCAGATTGATCTTATTCAAGGATGACTGCTTCAAAAGTTCCGGAGAAATATCAAACTCAAGGTGAATGTGAGATTTTTGACGAAAGTTGTATCCACTTGGAAACATCAGAGTTACAATTGATGAAATTAGCTCCACTGATTTCCCCTTCACATTAAATACTTTCGGGGCAGGTGACAACATATCCGTAATATTTCTGAAAACTATGAAAAGTAGTGACGCAAATTGGTTGTTATGGTAGCTTATACCAGCTGTATCCAGAGGAAACTGAACGCGAAGTTCAAGCCAGTCAGGGTACCTAAAGAAAAAAAAGTTATTAGTTCATGCGTTTCTTATTAGTTACACCTATCAAAGTCTCATCGTTAAAGTCTTCAGGCAATACGCTGATATTTGGTATCTGATATTGTACATATACATTAGATTTCCGATATACGCAGAGATAGTACCATATAATCATAAACAGCTTCCACCTTTTTAACTCTGACTATTGCGGAAACCATCTAAAAGAAATTGAAGTATTTACTTGGAATTTTTCCTGGGAAAGTTATAAGGAAGTTGGTTGTACTGCCCATGAATGTCGATTCGCATTGTTTCCACAATCATAACGGACGATTTAAATTCCGAAGGAACTGATGGCGTTGACGTTCTGAGAAATTCGAAAAATAATATTCTAATTAAGTAACGAAAACCAATGAATAAAGCAATTTCACAGACGAAGTAGGAGTTTAATACATTCAACAGCAGAATTAGCATAATCATCAATCAACCGTGATGCATCTTAAAAGGTCTGGAATACATACATACATATCCAGACTCCAGACAGATAAAAAGTAAATTCAAAAAGAGGCCCACTGAAATGGATCACACGGTGGGTGCACCTGCGTAGGCTTAAATACTCAGGAGTACATTTAATAAGCAAATAATAGTGTGCCTGTATACGGACATTTCCCCCACGGGAATATCCCCTCCTCGAACGTTTCCCCCCAATCACTAACACCGGGCATTTTCCCCCAAAAGTCGTATTTACAATACATACTATAATTCCCTTTCTCGCGAAGTATATAAATATAAAGTCGTGATAGAATAGCATGCATATTTCTGCTTACGTGAAAGTTTTCTACAAACTATATTATTATGTTTAAGAATACTATTTTGATTTAGAGTGTAACTATTTTTTTTTTAAATTTTAAACTGCTTAAATTTCCAAAAATTTTGTAGTGTACACGCTTGCTTTCTACTATGGTTTGTCGAACGTTGCTTCTTCGAGATTTTTATTTAATAGGTAAATTGTTTAAGATACCACACTTACGTTTTAATGAAGCATTTTGAAATGGGTTTGTCATAATATTACCAATACTCAGTCAGTGATGTTCTTATTGTTAGTTTTGTTTTTTTACATTTATTAAATAATGACTTTATATTACTTGGCCAGAGGCGGAGTTACAGTATTTTAAGTACAAGCTTGGGGATAATGTCTAGGGGGGGATATGTCAGGGGCAAAAAGTCCGGCAACCATTGTGCCAGTTGGTGGGTCAATTTATGGATGAAATTATTAGCTTACTTTGAGTAGCGTGCTGCCATTAACTGAACAAGATTGATCAAAGTGATGAGGCTTCTGTGATGTACGCATGATTCACGGAATGTCAAGAGCCGAGTCACAGTCTCGAAAAAAATTGGAAAGACTTCTTTGACCTGCAGTTAAAGATCAAAACAAATGTTTACATTCCCGGTAGCTTGGTAACATTGCTTTTCTACCGAACTTCCCTCTAAGCTTAGAAAAGATTTATATGTTTCTTTATTGATTCCCTCTTTCACTTGCAGTAACAAGTTACAGAAGGGTTAGAATACGGGCTCGGTTGTAATTCTCTTTTTCGTTATTTTAGCAAAGTACTCCAAAGTGTGAAGTATGTGTGTGTTCTATCATAATGGGTTGAAGATAAAATAAGGGTCAATTGGGATTTTGGGGAACTAAAAATTTTCGTATTGTCGGTTTCCTCTTCACCCACAAGTATTCTATCTGCCCAGGGAATACAAAAAAATGTCTAACTAGTAAGTGTATCACAAGTTAGTAACTTACCCTCTGCTTATCCAGCGCATACTTGGCAGCATCATTCAGAACATGTATCATGTTCTCTCCTTCACCAGAAAATAAAAATTTTTTAGTCTGTAAATGGACGGCGAGGAGCTCAACAAGATCCTCCGCGTTATTCTGCACAGCAAATCCCATCTTCAGCTTTTGTAGCTGAAACACACAAAGACGTTCATATATATGTTCATTGCATGTATTTAACTGTATAATGTATGATTGAGTGCATATATGTATACATATCTACGTATGTACGTGCAGTAGGTGATTACGTCGGCTACGTGACATAAACCAAATCGGAACAAAGTTTGAAAATTATTGAACTTTTCATTTTCACCAATTGTTCACACTCAATAAAGTATTATAACTATAAAATAACATTATGTACATACGCATCTTTACGTTACGATGCGAAGGAAACACATGCTTTGAACTCCGAAGCTCAAGCACACGTATGGGAAAACCCCATAAACCACACGCTCTAAATTGGCTTCTCAATCATTTAAACGAAGAAACAGCTTAGAGATTCCAGAAAGTCAGTAAAATAATGACTGAGTTGGCTTAAATCTACGTACGTACTTACATGTTACTTACACATATTACTGCACCACATTGATACATGAGTAAGCTTTTAGCAAGACGAAGTCATCCAGATACCAAATAATGCGGTAGAAATGAGACAGATCATAAATTCTTACTGTGTTATTGATAGTTTTTAGTTGAACGGAAACACAGCGTGAAAAATCGCTTCTGGACCATCGGGGCTTTGAGCCAATCAACTGACATGTTCTTTGAGCAAAACCGGTGTAACCCGATGGACATTTGGCTAACGAAGTGTGCTTCACTGCTGTCCACGTCCAACTGGTATTAGAGCTGTCTGTGTTGTCTAGCTCGCTTCGGCAGGAGGCGGAAAGGTGAGAGTCCAGTACTGCTACAAAAACATCTCGACGACTCCTCCCTATATGTCCATACACCGGCACATTATTTCTAGTAAAATTATTATTCAAGGCAACAAGATCTATTTTCACACATAAATACACGTTTTTTCAATTTCCTACTTTCCGGTCTGCCTAAAAATACTGCTATGAAAATTTTCCTGCCACACGAGGAGAACAGAGACGCGGGGTTTTAAATTAGTTGATGATATTACAAGCATAAAAAATGAAAGTGAGAAAATATGTATATTATTCAGATTCACTTAATAATTACCTGCGAAATTCTCAACTACGCAGGTATACTTTGCTGAAGACTCGGCTTGAATGATACGTAGGAGGGAACCACGAGGGTAATCAAGATCTTCCACAACTTCCACCACTGCTTTGCTCAGCTCAATCTTTTCGTCGTCTCGGTACCACGTATAGCTACAACTGTAATTTCCACTGTCGTTGTTCGCAAAGCACGTGATAATAGCTGAATCATTCTGGGAATTGAAAATTTTCGTAAAATCTACAATGCGCAGCGTACTTACACAGTATAAGCGAAATATTTAAGATTCACTGATAGAATATTTAGAAAACTTAATCAAGAGTCTCAAGGTCTATCACTAGAAGTTCATTCGTGAAGGCATGGAAAACTTACTCGCAACAGGGTTAAACTCATGGGCTCAACTTCGATTACTGGAGGGAGAAGAACATCGACAAATGTACTGGCACACTGCTCTTCACCCATATCGGAAGCCTAGTCAGAAAAAAGAGTTGTTAAAAGCTATTGCATACAGTTAATTATGGACATTGCAGTTTGATTTTTATACTTCATATTATGAGTGATAAATTTGAAGTATGACATAATTTTTTGAGAATACGAGCGGCTATAGACATTATACCCTTTCACTACTGTACTGAAAACCATAATGTTAAAATTGCATATTGCTCAGGGGCTGAATTAAATTATAAGTTGTATTACACGACACGGTCGTCTAATCTTAATTAGTTGT
Source organism: Dicyrtomina saundersi (assembly GCA_034695245.1). Classification (NCBI taxonomy): domain Eukaryota; kingdom Metazoa; phylum Arthropoda; class Collembola; order Symphypleona; family Dicyrtomidae; genus Dicyrtomina; species Dicyrtomina saundersi. The sequence continues at coordinate 3,139 of JAQFZE010003599.1, read as the reverse complement.
ACCAAGTAATTTGTATTTACCTGACACGTAAATGTTCCTCGATCATATATTGAAACCTGGTATAGAATCAGCATCGAAACACTTCGGTCTTGACTATTTCTAGGCACATGGTCTTCGTAGATGTATCTAAAAGTTGTTTGGGGATATAAAAAACTAGATTCAAACTTGCCAATTTAAAATGTCATGACTGGAATAATAAAGAATCTGATTAAAAAAAAATACCTATACAAGGAATGCTACTGCTACTAGCTGGTGTAAAATAAAAATAACGAACAAACCTAGTGGCCAAAGAGCTGTTAATCGGAATTCCATCTTTAAACCACCTCAGCTGAATTCGAGCAGAACCAACGGCTTCGCAAGTAATACTGAAGTCCTCCGATGTTCGAATAATTTTCAATTTGTTTAAACTTACTCCCTACAAATTTTGATAAAGTGTTTTATCAAAAAATTCGTATATTAAAGAAATTTGTAAACAAAAATAGTGTATACGGAATAACCACCAGTTTATTCAGAAACAAGTTTTTCTTGCTTTGTTTGGCAGACTTTGGGACTGAGCACATTGATTTTCAGAGTATCTCAAAGTACCCCAATTTTACGCGTTCGACAATACTCCCGTTGGTTATTCCACATTTCACTGTTTTTCTGTTGTATTACATATCGTACATACGCAGCTATCTAAGTAGGTAACCTATTTAAGTACCGTATTTCCTGTGATAGTATACCCGTGCACTATTCAAACTCCGACCTTTCAGGCCCGTGTAGTATTACAGACCCGTGTACTATCTTAGTAGGCCAGTGAACACTCATATAATCGTGTGTTAATAGACCCTGGTACCATTTTAGTTCCTACCTCTCAGAACCCTGGACTATCATGGGTCATGGGCCCGTGTACAGTCACAGGAAATACGGTGCCTACATAACAACAGCAACTACGAACAACAGCCGCAAGTTTAAGTTCCAGGTGTTGGTATTGGTATATGTAATGCTATGAATTTCAAGTAGATAGAATTTTGACTTTTTCCCATTTGTAAAAAGCGGGAAGCGGTAGTATATAAGAAGAAACAACAGTGCTGGGCGGTCTGATACCCTAACCTTGTTTTAGAATGTAGTCTAGTTCCATGGATGAATAAAATGTTTTTGAATGCTGTGAAATCTTACTTTGAGAGAAAGTGAGGGCTGAATGTCAAAGTTGAATGAGCCACCAAGTCGAAGTCCATCACCAATTTGGCCTCCTGATTTTAAATGTGTCAGAGCTGTAAAGCTAGAATTGTAGGCAGAACGATCCCCGAAAAATTGGAAGACAAACTCCGAGGCCGTTCTGTGAACGAAATGAAAACATTTTCCATACGGACTGATAATCACCCTCTTATTTCATACCAAAACCATGCTCAGAATCTAACCAGTGTAGTTTCGACTTCTCTCTAAATTAGAATTCTTCCTTTATAACTTCCTACTAACAATAAGGCCAAGACCGTCTTCCGAGTCAATCATCATATAGGAGTAATTTCAGTACTTAATACTATACAAACAAGCTACAAATTATATATTATGTATAAGCAATAAAGGTACAAGCTGACTCCAAGATGATTTCTTTGTCATCAAGCCAGCATAATAATATTACATAGGTTCAAGGTTTTGTTCCCAGTCACCTCTCGAATGCATGCACCACTCTAAAAGGAAAATAACTAAATCTTGAACAGTGAAAATCAGTCTAAATCTAAAAACCTCTCAATGACTATAAATACTATAGGGGTATAATGCTGACTGTTGTACAAATGCTAAGTAAAGTACATTATACTGTAGTTACACAGGTAAAGGTTATATAAATACCTCATATACAGATATGATTACATAGATACTAGCTGCTACATATTGTTATTCGGTTTTTAGGAAAGTTCTCTCTTTCCCATCCGTCATTGCGTACGAGTTGGAGAAACGCAATACTTTCGATAGAACAAAATACGGGAAGGGAATGAGAAGAAAGTTAATTTTCTTAATTTCTTACAGAGTGAAACTTTTACTCTCCTATCTAAATTCAACACAAGAAAAGGAAATAAGGATGGAGGCGGATTTATGTTCAATCTGTCGGGCCGTCTTTTGTGAACTGTGAACAGTGAACAGAACTCAACATCAAAAACGAGATTTCCTTCTATATGTATATAGCGAAATGTTCCGTACAGATTATATATGAATAGTATAGTTATTGAAACTCAAAAGATTACCCAACAGAGATGATGGACACGTCGCCAACAGATGAATTGGACTTTTGGAGTTGTTCCTTGAGAGTTCTTTCTATTCTACTTAAAATATTTAACTCTTTTGGTTCAGACGGCTTGGACGTACTCCGGGAGTCCCACTGTGATAACCACACATCAGCAAGTTTCAATTTTCCCTCGTAACGAACCCAACCTGAAAATCAAAGCATAAACCTCCATGTACTGGCACTTAAGTACAGGACTCCCATTTATTTTTATATTTTATGTCTTCAAACCACTTCTCACTAGTCACTAGTCAGAAAGTGCTCATGCCAAGTCCGACTTCCGCCTCCCACCAACTCTGTCTCCCACTCTGACATTTGTACGGATTTACGGATTCGGAGTGAGGAAATCTATTTTATTCGTGTCAGTGGTAATTTCACGTTATAAATATTTAATGCATTCGTTTCATGTGTGACTTTCCCACACTCACATTAGAATTACAAATCACAACCAAAAGTTATTAGTTTTGGTTTGAAAAGTATTCTAACTTTCTAACTTATCCATCGATGAATTTTGCTATATGTACTACATTATTGTTACACAATCGATACATGATTTCTCATTTAATTAATATCCTAATAATATTCTTCTGGAGTCAGATATTTTCATTCTTTGAAATAGAACTTTACTCCCAGATTGAAATCCAGGAAATTCAGTAGGGAGCAGTAACATTTCAGAGGATAAGCTTGCTGTATGATTTCCAGTATGACCATTTCATGGACACAGGCACAAAAGTCTAACTTTACTCAATAACTTTGAGCTTTTTGTTACATTCGTTTGCAAATTAATGATAGTTAGGAAAGCGTTATAATTCCTGGATCATTATCAAAAACAATGTCATGAATAGATAGAGAGAGAGAGAGAGAGAGAGAGAGAGAGAG
>JAQFZE010003598.1:0-12353 GCA_034695245.1 Dicyrtomina saundersi | reverse complement strand
ATATTTTGAAATCTTCATGTATAGATTATGGTCATGGTCATACTGAGCAAAGCTTGCAAGGTCAAACATTGAAGGCAATTTTTTTCTGTTGGTAAACTTGTTTTAAAATTTTTAATTCCATCACACGCTCGCAATTTCAATACAATTACGCAAGAATGTCAGGCTCTATATAAGAAACGAAGAACAAAACGGTCCGAGGAATTGAATGTCGGACATAACTATAAAGTTTTTGCAGACTTTAATTGTGGATAAGCTTATTTATTTTTTAAATATTAGCCCTTAGTTAAATCTGTAACATTTGTATACACTGCTTCCTGCAAAATGGCGACTAGACATAAACATGGTATTTAATCTTACTCAAAATAAATCAGCGTTGACCCTGAATGACTGTATTGAGCAAAATGGGTTAGAGTGGCAGACAGACATGAGGAAAAGACAAAAAAGAAATCGTGGCGACTTGATTTGTGAATCGATAATGAAATATTGATAATATAAAGATGAGGGATAATAAGCATAGTGTCTGACTTTATCAGACTTATTGCGCTTTGCGATTGAATGTGTGATGTGATGAGTGAAGATTTTAATTTTTACTTTTTCCGCCTTTCTTAGATTAATTTTTACAACATAAATATGGCACAGGGAAGCCATATTCACAAACCCCGACACTTATTATTTCTTTCTATACATAGTACCTAGTACTTATTATAGTAGCAACATTATTATTAGGATTTTTCAATTCTGTCTATGCTTCTATTTTGATTTTATAGGGTGCTAATTTCCTCAAATTAAACGTTAAAAAAAATTACTAATTTGTTTCGAAATATTCATATTTCTTACTCTTACACTGCTGCGTCGTGGTCATAGGGGGAATTCCCATTCATTTCGACAGCGTGCCATATGTACACCAGCGACAAAATTAGAATTTAGTGTATGACATGACATTATTAGAAAAAAGGGGTTGTATCTGTAATACTGAATACTGCATCCATATAAATAATACAGAATTGTACGAGCTACAAGTATTTTAGAGTCACCTTGGATCTCAAGATCAATGGCATTGGTCGAAAGGATTCTCTAGTTTGCAATAATCATTTGCCTTATGAATTTCAATGTGAATTTATTATTTGTGAGATATAATTGTGTGCCTGTATTTATTTACTGTTTCATCACTACGTTTTGCACCACACCACTAGCCAATAATTTCATGGAATGACAATGTTTTTTTCTTTTTGCTGATGTTATATATAGGTAAGCCCATTAAAAGAACTATTAATATAGAAAGGTATAGGTGTGTCAGTGTCAGCTCAGTACGTATGTTACTGTGGTGTATTTGAGCCATATGATACATAGTGCATCCTATTTTCTGCTGTAATTATCCTCAGTGCGTAGAGCCCAAATGATTCACATAGTATTAACGTTAATATTACAAAATGGAGGATTGGTTATTGTCCTGGATATTTATTTTCCGGGGTGCATAAATAATTCATAATCGAGCCAATTGAGGCTTTTAAAATGAGAAAATTCCGTTGACAGTATCACAACAAAACGCAGACTGTTAGAATATCAGTAAAGTCATCCCAATTGTGTCTGTTATTTACTTGAAGTATTTGCTGTGCTTACATAATATGCTCCGCTTTTAACTTGCATTATAGTTATTTTTCGTGGATAGTATGAATATATAATATGAGTACGTATTTACAATCTTGGCTCAACAACAACAACATTGTAATTTCCAAGGGCATGTTTTTGTTGAGTGGTGACTAATTGTTGGGAGAATTCCATCGTAATCAAAATAACTTCGGGAAATTTTCAGGGTAACAACGTTGTCCTGGAGCCTCGTGCGGCAGCAGCTGTAGGCCAATCTGGATTGATGTCGCTGTACGAAGCTATGTTTGCCCAGTATGGTGTCCGAATAGCACAGGTAAAATGGCTTTAATTAATTCATGTTCCCTATAAGTCTGGCATAAACTTTTCCTTCTTACTGCTCAAGGTGCTCATGAGAAGGTAATAAGCCTAATTGTGCAAAAAGGAAGTACAAAGAATAATTATTTGATTCTATAGGTGCTGGTCACAAAAGCGGACTTTACAGACGAGTACACGAGGAAACATTTGTTTCAGACAATGTCCGAACTCCTTGCACTTAATATTGTGCCAATTGTGAACACGAATGATGCTGTGGCGGCTCCAGCCCAAGTATACGATGCACTTGAAGGGGTATTGTAATCTTTTTATTCACTTCCAGAAATATTTTGATGTTCATTTAGTCAAGTGCATCATTTATTTGTCAAGTTCATCTAATTACATACGTAAATTCTATGATATTTTTAATTTTCCATCTCAGGACATTACCGTGAACGATAATGACAGTTTAGCAGCACTGCTCTCGGCAGAGATCCAAGCCGATTTGATGGTACTGATGTCTGATGTGGAGGGTGTCTATACGGGCCCACCAGGGATTGAGGGATCGCGACTGATGCACACCTACTGCCCCAGCATGAATTCGGAAGGAGTGAGATATGGTGCGAAATCATCTGTTGGTTCCGGTGGAATGCAGTCAAAGGTATGATGTGTGTGACACATGGTATTACTAGAGCTCATGGTGTGTCAGTGCGTAGTGCGTGCGCCTTGTTAGCTCTCCTCCCGCTCCCTCCCTTGTACTGTCTGACCTTGCTATCCTGTAAAGGTTGGCAAAATGTTGATGAATCGGTTCCAAATGAGTTGTGTCTGTGCATGAACTTTTCATACGTACAGAAAAAAGATCCCATCACAAATTAAAATTTTTTAGAGTCTCAAATAAGTATTCCCTATTAAGTTCCCGTATCTCCAGGTCTCAGCAGCTACATGGGCTCTAAACAGTGGAATTGCCGTGGTCATCTGTAATGGCTCCAAGGAGGGGGTACTCAATGCTGTTATTGAGGGTCGTCGGACTGGAACTCTTTTCTCAACCCATGCTCATGGCACTAAATCTCCCGAATATATTGCAGAGCTAGGTATATTCTCTATACCTACAATAATTAGATATGTGCGTCAATAAAACAATTTTATGCTATTCAAAAATTGCTGAAATTAATCGGTTTTCTGGTTTTATACATATTTATAGCAAAGGAAGGCGGTCGACAGTTAGTAAACTTGACAGGAACCCAACGCTCGGAAATAATCAGCACCATTGGCGAACTTTTGATCACTCGAAAGGACGACATTCTTATTGCCAATCACCGGGATCTTGAGAATGCTCAGATGGAACAATTAAGCTCTGCCGAGGTTGATAGACTTAAACTGACCGATACTAAAATCATCAGTCTGGCCGCTGGTAATAAATCGAAATATTTGTTTTTACAAACAACTATCGAAACATAGTCTTTCCTTGTGTCATGTCAGTAATTGATAAGGTGATCAACGATACAATTCTGTGATATCCCTACGTAGGTATGGCCCAGATTGCTACCGATTCTGTGGATATTGTCGGAAAACCCGTCAAGAAAACTTTACTCGCTAGTGGACTGGAGTTGCAACAGGTGACAGTTCCAATTGGGCTCCTCCTAGTTATTTTCGAAGCTAGACCGGACTGTCTTCCACAGGTACAAAACACATACTGACTAGCGAGTACACTCAAGCGTAAATGTGAAGGGTCACCAATAATGATGATAGTGCCGGTAATAGGTCAGCAAAGTAATATTTTGTCAACATTTATGTGTTCTCAGATTGCCTCTCTCGCAATAGCATCCGCCAATGGACTTGTTCTCAAAGGAGGAAGGGAAGCCAAGAATACAAATAACGCTCTCATGTCTATTGTATCCGAGGCTCTTCTTCTTCATGGTGTACAGAATGCTATTCAGTTGGTAATAATAATAATAAAGTACACAACTCAGTGTCGATCAGATTCAGATAAATTCGTAGTAGGAAATCAGTTAATAGTTTTGCGTTTGGTCTAATCTGCTGATGTACTAATGAAATTATTACAGGTGAATTCAAGGGAAGACACAAATGAAATAATCAGTTTGGGTATGGTAGATTTAATTATTCCTCGAGGTTCAACAGCGTTAGTCAAGTCTGTGACAGCTCAAGCGCAGGGTGTGCCAGTGTTGGGCCATGCTGAAGGGATTTGTCACATTTATGTGGACACTGATGCGGACCTGAACAAAGCTCTCCATATCGGTAAGCTTAGAATTTGAATTGCAGTCATTTTTCTTTGTTTCTCCTTTCTTAAGAGGAAGATTATTTGTTTTTACCCATAATGTACCTTCTCTACTACTTGACACTTTTGTGGGTACTAATCACTTTTGCAATCATATTTTTTTCTCGTCACCATTGACTGGGATAAAGATTAAACACTGTTTACATAAAAACTCTATTACGGTTTCAATTCAATTATTAATGATCGTCCACGTAAATGTACCTAGTACTTTAGTAAAAACGCGTAACCACCTATACGTACATTGCGTAATACAAAGAGCTGCAAGATATATAGAGATTTGTTCTCACTAATACGTCACCTTTTGATTTACCACGTAATTTGTACTGCCAGCTAATTATTCGCTTTACAATACAGTAGAGGATTTGCAGTGTCGGCAACGTTACGGAAAACGAAAATATTGACAAATTGACACTGTAATAAAGATTCTCTTCCATATTCCGTTAACTTGGAAGAGCATTAATATTATTGTTGCTATACAATTTCATTAGATAATACTATATTCATATCTATATGTATTTTGATTCCGACTAATTTCAAGCGTCAATATAGATCCCATATGATGTGCACCAAAATTTACAAACGACTAATTATTATTTAAACCAAATTTAATGTGCAATGGCCACTACTTAAGCTAGACAAGAAGTTACCTACGTTTAAGGCAATACTTGGTACCAGCGAGTGTTAGCACTCAAGATTATTTGTGAAGTAAGGGATTCATTGTTTCATCAATGAAAGTTACTTTTTAAATATCTTGCATCCAGTCACCAGTACCAGTGCAGTCTCCCATTTCAATTTAGTATAAAAGTATAATATGCATGATATCGGACTACTGACAGTGAGCTGTCATTCAAGTTAGTTTTTTGCATGTGTTTCGATAAAAAAAATTTCTTGGCAAGAACATATTGTAGGATCTGAAAAAAACTCTAGTATTTACATGTATACGGAGTGCGTAGTGCGTAACTAAATACATACTACAATATTGTAATGTTATAAATTGAAAACAGCATATGTTATAGTGGGCAGGAGTATGATTGATTGTTGTAGAAATATTTTTAACTTTGAAATACTTGATTGAGGAGACTCGTGGCACCATGAGAGTTTGAAATCGTCCACAGTCATAAACTGAACAATGGGCTCTGCCATTCAGTGGTTCATTGTAGGATGGAAAAACTCTTGCTAAGATTAGTACAAAAACAAATTAAATCATTTGAATTTCTTGATTTATTGATCACAGCTTGAATTTTATTGTAACTTTTTCACTCAATAAGGAAGTCCACACTATAGTTATATCTTTATGCATGTAAAGTATGCAGTATACGTTTCTTCAGAGCGCTACATCAGTGTGATGTGCAATGGTATTGCTCACTATAGTGAGATACAGCGAATGTAAAAACTATGTTCAGTTTTTACCTACCATGTTCATGTTTTTTGTGTAATTTTTTATGTAGATTATTAGATTAAATTAGTTTTGACAGACCCTTGTTATTAAGTCTTTGTCTTACCAATGCCATTGCTTGATTGCAATAAAGTTTTGTGTATACCTTAGAGGAAGGAATACAGATATTAATAACTTGATGAAACGGATATCGTTTATAAAAATATTTATTAATTATTTGTCTTTTTTTGTCACTTGACAGTCAAAGATGCTAAATGTGGATACCCTGCTGCTTGCAATGCGACTGAAACTATTTTAATTCACCGTCAGCTATTGAGTAAAGGAAATTTTTTTGCTCGACTCTGTGATGTTCTCAAGTCTGAAAACGTAAGGAACTTGTGTAACGATTTATATAATTCAAATATAATCAAATGATAATATTGTATGAATGGATAAATCTAATTTTATTATTGTTCTCCAGGTGGAAATATTTTCCGGGCCAAGTCTTTCAAAGGAATTAACATTCGGACCCCCACATGCAAAATCTATGCGGACTGAATACGGGAAATTAGCTTGCACTATAGAAATCGTTTCCGATGTTTTAGGAGCAATTGATCATATAAATACATATGGTTCTTCTCACACTGATGCCATCGTAACAGAGAATGGTGTGTTTCTCATTTTTTTCCTTATTCTTTGATAATAGTGGACCAAGTTCCACAAAGTTCTTATGATTAGAAAATATCAAGTAAGTAAAGCACAGTGCATTGTGCCTAAGATTTGATTATGTTCTTTTCCTTTTGGTTGCTTATAGATAAAGCAGCAAAAGAATTCCTGAAGCGCGTTGACTCCGCCTGTGTATTTCACAATGCTTCAACGCGTTTTGCTGACGGTTTTCGGTTTGGGCTCGGAGCTGAGGTAGGAATCAGTACTGGAAGGATTCATGCCCGTGGTCCCGTCGGTGTGGAAGGACTGTTAACAACAAAGTGGATTCTCCGTGGACAAGGAGATGCAGCATCTGATTTTGGTCCTGGCGGCAGAGCTTATGAACATATACAAATACCATTAGAAGATAAAGTTCAAGCTGTGAAGTACAATGGTCAATCTGATGAAGTCGAATTAGAAGTCTTCCAGGATGAAGCGAAACAGAACCAGCAAGCAGCGTAGATAAATACCTTCATACAGTCATAAAAATTGAAGAAGACGAATATAATTATATTTCCACTTGGCTTTCATAGAAATTGTAATGTATCTGTAAACCCCGCGGCACTGAAGATATACCCATCTGTTACTGTATGCTGTAGGGACAAAACCAAAAAGCGTTATTTCAATTTACAGTTTTTATTTATAATGACAACATGTATTTAATTTTTATGCCATAGTACCCGAATTTTTTTTACATAAGTATTTGAAATTTTGAATTTTGCTAATCTTGAGTCTGAATTTGAATAGTTGTAAAAAGAATAGTATACACTGGCAGCGCAAAACTTTGACGATATTTAATTTAGGATTTCTTTAACGTTTTATTTCCCATAACGTTCATGTGTAAAGTACGTAATATTATGTAATCACGTATATATATTTTGAATTTTGGATTTACTATTTATAAATTAATGAAATAAATCCTACAAATGCATACACATTGTTTTTGTACTTGCTGAAATATCAGTAAGCACGGTGTATTTATTTTCATGACCAAGGAGAACAGTTTTGTATATTGTTCCGTCATCCTCCATCCTGTAGGTATAGGTACCTTCGAAGAAGATTGAACTAGAGTCACAAATGTTTTCAAAGACGTTGACTCAATTGACTGCGGCATTGACTATATACTTTCAGGGATTGCTTCTTGAGACCTGAGACTGGTTCAACTAGGACGAGCAAAACAACGCAATTAAATGGAAATCGGCAAAAAACTAATTTCAACTTGGCACCTCTGTATTAATATTTCTGCCTAGCAAATTATAGGTGCTATGTATTCAAATTAACATGTATGACCATAATTACCCATACAATGATTGAGGTCCACGGTAATTAGATCCGCAGTTCAAGCTTCCGTTCCCTTACTTAATATACTAAACGTATAGGGATGTGTGAGTAGGCATCTCTGAAGCTACGAATTTTACATTCTACACATACACACTCGCCATCGCCATACATAATAGGGATAGGCCAAGGTTAAAATGCTTATGCTCATTGTTGAATTTTCTTAGTGAATATTTTTACTCACTTGAATAGGTGCTTCAGTTAACAGTGACTTACTTGGGAATGGCGGACATTATAGCACCATATTATTTGGAATATCCTACATCTCATAGTTGGATGTCGTTCGTTGCTAAACAATTAGAATTAAAACTCCAGTCATTATTGCAACGAGGCTAATAACAACTGCCAAATGGTTAGAACACCCCGACGTAGAATCAGTATTAACACTATTCCTGTTTCCTACGCTACATACGTTATGGACCTTAAAAGTATAATATACAGTACTGTACCGTGTCTTTGGGAGATGATGTATCTGTATGTATATGCACTAGCATCAGTGAACAATGAATTTTCTTACTCTCTTTAAAACACCTACTTCCAATCCATGCCAAAGGGGACTCATTATTTTTATGAGTTAAGTAAAAGTTAAAAGCCTAACACGGAAATAAAAAATATTCATCGATCTCTTCAACATAAAATGTTATAATAATATTTATTTCATTAAGTTGATATATTCAGTTTATCAAAAAATTGTGCATTAGTGGTTAACATCAAAAGTGTTTCAGACGTCTTTCACATGTTGTTTTACGGACAGTGTACGTACGTACAGCCTCTTCATGTTTCATAAAGTATTATGTAATTGTATTTCTACTTATAGTTTGTAAAATATAAATTGATCCTTGGTATGAATAGTGCGGTATTGAGCCTTACAGTAATTCTTCAAAGAAATCAATCAACACAAAGTCCGGTAAGCTTGTTTACACTAAGATTGTCTACTTTGTTATGTCACGTGATGTTCCTATGTGCTGCTAATTGCAAGACAAAGACGATGGAGTGATAGGATAAGAAACCATGATCATCGATAATCATAAGTATTGCGTATTATTGAGTCTTTGATAACGTTACACTGATCTTACGATTATTCAGTGTAATTAAGTTACTGAACAGGAATCTATTATTGTTAGTAGCTTTCCTGCAAATTGCGTGCAATAAATTTCCCCCTGTATTGTACGCGTAGTTTGTAACGTACATGTGCATTTCTTAAATCTCTGGATATTGCTATATGCATAATATAAAGACATATTTGACTTTTTCCTCTTTGAAATTATTCATGTTAGATGCTAAAATGAGCAAACAAATAAAAATTATCACTTTCTATTTCTGCGTCTACTACGCTTTTTGTCATTATTTTTTCATTTTTTTCCGAATCTGAATCCGAAAATTGAAATGAGCAGTATACAGTAGAGTGCCAAGCCAAAATCAATATCCTTGAACTTTGCAGAACAGTGGTAATAGTTCAGCTGATGATGCCCTGGTTAAAATAAAAATTTCGTCATACAGTGATAAAGCACTAACTACAATATAATGAACATGTCGTTGGACAAATGCTAATTTAGGTGTTCTTCGGAAACTCATGCTTCAACATGCTAACTCATGCCCCACTTCGATAACTCATGCCCCACAATAAAGTTGTAAAATAATATAATTTTAAGCCATATTTGCGTGCTATTGCTACTTTGTCAATATTGCCTACCCCCACGAGGATGGCTATCTTTGAAATTAGGTTAGGTTTGGGGAGGGGGGGGGGGGTAGAAAAAATTGACTGTAAAAGGTCTAGGTTGCCCCCCGCCGAAGGCGATAGTAGAAAATATAACCTATCTGTTTTCAGGCAGCTTTAGGAGCCTGGTTCAGTGTTAATTCGGTCAAATTTCGATTATTTTAAAACTTTATATTGGGGCATGAGTTATCAAAGTGGGGCAGGAGTTATCAAAGAAACCCCGCTAATATTCGTAACTAGGCCTATTTCCTTCCGCAAAATAATTAATCAGTATTATCGCTATGCTATACAACGAGAGCGAGCAGTTACCAAATAAATCTCAAGTCAAAATAAAACTTTTGAAACATGTTAGATATTCAGTAACGAGTCCAGCTTATTTTTAACTTTTAAAAAACCCAGTTGCATCCGAATGCAACTCTAAAAATTAATACTCCGTTTGATTTTACCCTAAAAATGACAATGACACGGTCTATAATTAATTCTTCGGCTATTCGGCTCATCTGACTTGACACCTCATGTAAACTACGTCGTCTCCACGTGCGGTACTAAATGCAGTGCTAAATGGTAAAGTTCCAAGTACAATTATGGGAATTATTTAATTTGAATAAAACATATGGTATGGTACAACATCTTATTAGTTGACTGTGAGTTTTGTAAAGAGCAGAGTCATAAGAAATGTTATGATAATGATGATGTAAAATTCGCTAATTTGATTGATAACTACACCATACTGGTTTAAGCTATTACAATTCAAATACATACATATAAGGAACTTAGCAAAAAAAAGATTACACGTGTCGATAGGTGAAGTTGAAGTAGGTAATAATATTATAGTGCAAATTGTAATTATTTTACGCGACCAAACTCCGAATCAGTGTATCATACGACTGGAACTATTATGTCTCTCGAGTTGAGGAATTTCATCCCGCCGTTTTGTAAAAACAACTTTCATCTTTAATCGTAAAAGTATTCCTCATCTGGAATTAAATGATGAGATAAATCTTGACTCAACTCTCGTCACTACAAATTCTTTAAAGATTCTTAATTATATGTTTAAAATTTAACTAGAATCTTAAATAGTCTCGTCGACACCTTCACACTATAGGTTCCCTTTTGTTCTCCATTTTAGTCAATACAAGATTTATTTAGAGACACTTAACTTTCACGAATGTCTTTCAAGTCCCAGTCCCCATGACAAGAAGAATTCATTCCGACAAAATACAATAGATTTGCACTCTCATCGCGTGGATGCTAATGAACGTTTATATGCACGTAACATTTCCTTACATATTTTATACTCTCGGAGATTCAGAGTCAGACGCGACGTTTTCTGCGTAGCCAGTTCAACTAATAACACTGTGTACAGTACAATGTACAGTATAGAGATAGACACAGTTTTTTTTACTGATTTACTGTCTGTAGTTTTGTTACATTAGTTGCTATAGGGAATTTCAATTTCAACCATGCTCGTAACTATACATAATACTTTTAGAAACGGTGCTGTCACATGAGTTTTATTCAGTCTCCTCCTCTGGTTATTTATTAAGAATCCAAGTACAAATATTATTTACATGTTAAATATTATTCTATTCTATTTTAAGGCTACGAGTTTGAGTGTCCATGTTGTTGAGGTTGACATCATGCAACAGTGAGGATGAAGATGCAACGCTGAATTAGTTCACTTTGAGATTTTATTATTTCCGATAGCACACAGTGCATACATATGCAAGCCCAACACAGTCACACAATCCTACCGTTCAAAAGGACTTTGCTAGAAAGGGATCTTATATTTTTTTTTACTAGAATTTGTTCTGGTTCAGATGAAACCAGAAGAAACCATGACGTCGTCCAAATACATCACATACTTAAGAATATGTTATCTCAGTCTGCTTCCATGCATCCTAATAGTCACCTCCACCACCACTTGCAATTCCAAATGGAAAGCCAAAGCCAAATAATTAGTCACTCATACAATTAATAGCCAGACCTAAACCTTGAATAATTAACTCCAGATTTCTAGTTAAATCTTGGTCGAATAACTATATAGCTATATACAGTGGAAATGCATATGAGCTGTCTCGTACCTTCACACCAGGTCCATATGTCAGTTCCTGGTGTTTTCCAATAGTTGTTTTCAAAACAAAATTTAATCCCAGTCACGGAAGTTGAAATAGCTTGTCTTTTTTTTTTACTATCCACAAATTAGTTGTGATAAAAATAATTTAACTAAATGTATTTTGAAGCATAGAATTTATTCGTTTGTTTTGTTTGTTATCATTAAATTTTAGTTCCATTACTATACAGTATGTCTAAATTTAATTCATGAAGAACATCTTAGGAAATAATTTTTTTTTTACTTCATCAAAGCATTTATAATTACAAGTTACGAAGATTTTTTTCTGACTCATAATTTGAATATGAATGTAAGAATATGTCTATGTAATATGTAAGTACGGATTGTAGTGAATGGGAAAAGACGTCATAGAAATATAGAGAAGGCGAATTATGTAAAGTTGGTAAAGGATTAAAATAGAAGGGATGATAATTTTATTAGAATCAAGAAAATAGGATTTAAATAATTTTGAAATTTATTTTGCACTTGGTAGATCAATTTCACAGTATATCACGATTACAAGATTTTTTTGTTTGTTTGTCTTTTGTAGATACGGATGCGCAATAATTTTCATAGGTCACATTTTAGCAATGAACTCGTCATTTACAATAAGACATGACACCCATCAATAAAGGGATTAAAATATCATACTTATACTTCCCAGAAAAAAAAACGTGAAGCTACCCAAAACGAAACTATACTTTATAATAATGTCTACACCTTTTCTGTCTTGACGTTGTCACTGGGAAAACCTTTGTAATTGTTGAGACGGTGTGGAGTACCTATATAGGAATGATTTGGATGGGTACAAAATATTTCTGCAAAGTACACATATATCTAATTATGCGTAGTTAGTATTACAGCTTGCAAAAGGGATATGCATAAGTTAGCGTAGATGTTTACATCAGTC
>JAQFZE010003597.1:0-12354 GCA_034695245.1 Dicyrtomina saundersi | reverse complement strand
CAATACATAAGATCGTGAGTCGATGTCTATTTACAGGGAACTATTTACGTGCAAAATGTTTTGTTTACTTGTTTTTGAAAATGGGAAAATGTTGCACTAACAAGTTTTTTTTAAATTACTAGATGCTCCATTGACAAGTTTTTGAAAAGTGCAAAATATTCTATACATATACAAATTATTTTCGTAGATGGTGAATTTTTTTTTAGCTAAAAAAAATGGTGGCCAACTGCCCTGTGGCCCATCCCCTGGATCCGCGCCTGAATACAAGCAAATATATTATGCACTTTATATAGCTCATCAGCCACTTCACTTCACTTAACTTGAGTGTGTAGTTCAGGACCAAGGGAATTGATAAATGCGTACATAGTCGGCTCTTACCTTTGACTGTCTCCATTCCATTTTGATATCCTTCCCAAAACCTGTCCATTTTAAATATGAATTGAAAATATGATGGGTTTTCACTCGGGCTATAAGGAAAGTTGGAGGGACACCAATATGCGATGCAATGCAACGTCGTCTATTTCTCTCGTAGTGTACTTTTAGTTTTCTGTTTTTCGTTGTCATAGTACCATCATACATCAAAGCATTACATTACACTACATTCAATCTATCTATTCAGGGACCCGGACCGGACGGGGTCCGGGGACCGGGGACCTTCCTTTTAGGTGCACAAAAATTCTCATTCCATATAGCCAATGCCAGTAGGCAGACTATATAGACCTTTCGTCCCCTTGTCTTTCTCCTTCATCTGTCAAAATTGCCAATAAACTATAAAGCCATCCCATCCAACTTCCCACTCATTCATTACAATACAGTAAGTATAGATGATAACATTTAACATCGCTATAGGCATTTGCGAAAGGTGATGGTTGATGGCGTTTTATCTTATGCCTTTTATGAAGTCAACTGTGAGTGTCACACTGTGTGCCTTTGACTGTACGTGTCTTCATATTTTTACTCCCAACTCCCAGTTGAGTTTATGCTTTTAGTTGTTTACTTTTATTATGCACTTTCCTACATAGATACATACAGACTGCCTCCTCACAATTTCTGTTCAAAAACAAAAACAATGCCAGTAACAATAAATGGAGGTTATTCCTTTCTTTCCAGATATTTACATTCTAAAATGATAATGTATTTTTCCTATTTTCTATCTCCATTCTTGTCTTCGTAATTTCCCTTTCCCTCGTTATTAGTATTGATCTAAATTCTAAATTGATTAACTGGTACTGGTAAATTTCATTACAAAAAAAAGCTTTCGGATGTCTATGCAGTTTTACTTTATGAAGGGCGACCTTCTTTGATTCTTTTTACAGACGATGAGATGTGTATCATTTGTAATGTTAGTGGCGATTAGTGAAAGAAAATCGCAAGATTCCTAAAAGCTACAAGCGAACGGCTACAAAAGTCTGATATAGAGAAATGTTCGATATATCCAAGTATATTATACTGCGATTCCTCTGTAACGTACTTTCTTTCGTACTTTTTAAACTGAAGCTAAAAGTTGCATGGGGCTCTATGAGATCGTGAATCTCTTCCAGTCAAAGTGAAATGCAAAACATTAATTCACCGATTTGGGCGCTGTCTATAGTATAGTTGTAGAATGTAGGTAGGTAGTACCTACCTTACATGACTGGGTTTAAGCACTATATTAGATGCCTCTTGCCATTTCCATAAATCTAACCCTTGCAATGTGCATACACGTTTGAGAGCCCTACAACAATTTCTCATGGTTATGTAGAGTTTCATGTAAAAAGCAGACCGCGGAGAAAACCGTGACCGTGCTTAGCTCACATTTACTAGTAAGTACCTAGATATGTAGAATCGTTATTTATTGTGCTCTTTCGCTGATTGAATGACAGTCTCGTGTGTTTACTATTTACCCGAATTTACCAATTTACCCATTGTTCAATTATTTAGCTTTAAAAGGGAGAACAAACTTGCATCAGTCTTGCTGCTTCTATTGGATATAGGGTAGTATTGTAGTATACTCAAATTATATAGTTTTTTAAGATGTGACGCTATAGTTCAAATACTGTATAACTTGGAATTTATTACAAAGCCATGATGACTCTTATGTAAATTATGTATGTGTTTCTGTATTGGCTATTTATCAGCATTGATACTGACACTGTCATACGCTCCAATTATAATCTAGTTTACCTTGATTGACCTTGTAGCTCCAGCTCCATGCAAAACAAAATCTATGCAAGATATATAGAGAAATATATAAAAGTACCTACATATTATATCGTTTGTGAAGAACCAAAATGACCCGTATCCATTGTTAGCAAAATACAAAATGCAATATCCACAAAACAAAAATTAAAACATCACGATACTTGAAAGCTTGCAAACGGAACATTTTGCACATTTCCACATCCAAGTAAATAGGACATTTTGTGATTTTCAAAAACATGTGAATAGAACACATTTTACAATTTTCAAAAAACAAGTACATAGGGCTGTTTGCACTTTCCTAAAACATGCAAATAGAACATTTTGCACTTTTCAAAAAACAGGGAAATAGAACATTTTGCACTTCTCAAAAAACAGGGAAATAGAAAATTTTGCAGTTTCAAAAAAGCATGTAAATAGAACAATTTGTAATTTTCAAAATCTCGTAAACAGAACATTTTGCAAATTCCGAAAACACTACATAGAACATTTTCCACTTTTCAAAAACTCTCGTTATCAACATTGTGCCCATATTCTGCCTCACTTCTTGTGTTTTTGAACATATCTAAAGCTCATTTTAATTCTAGCTTAAATTGGATATGAGCCATTTTGCTTCTTCACAGACGATGTACTTATATAAAATTCCAACCAAGACCGAGACCGAGACCGATGCGGTACAAACTCAACTTTACTCAATTCAGCATTCAGCCATAACAAGCAAGGAGATAAATAATTACAAGCCACCATCGGTCGCCGCTTCTATCTCTCACTGATTGGCGTATAAAGGGGGCATAAGTAAGGACGTTGTAGTTAGTAATAGAATATCAATATTTAAGAATGATGGATAGTGTAAAGGTATAAAGCCAACTTGACATTGATAAATACAAAGGGAGGAAAGTTGGAGTGTAAACGTTAAGCAATTTGAAGAGGTGACGTACTTAAAGTAACAGAATTGACATTATTTCCATTAAGTAAATCCACGTGTACTTAAATGTGGAGGAAATCGGCTCGTTTATTTTTTAATGCTGTCTGTACTCCCCTGGTTCTGGTTGACCTGACTCAAGATATTGATTAAAATAAAAACATATTAATGTGCTCTATATCGACTATACATAACATACCCATCCCGTTTTAACTATACCAAAATAATTGTTCGTACAAGAATCCGAAAAAGCGGTCATACACAATATACGAATATCAAAAAATCAACTAACTTGTAAATCACCTATAATTATTATAAACATGCATTCCGAGCATATTCCATATTAGGCACTACTACAATTATTGACATTCAATGTCCTCAACGTTTCTTCCTTTAATTGATAGTTCCATATACTTGATGATATATTAGCAAAGCATACATAGGTACTTATTCTCATGACATAATGACAGTTTACCTGCTGTTATTTATACAACTACTGAGGCATCATCCGTAGTAAATGATGTCATCGAAATATTCCCATTTCTAGAACCGTAGATGACCCCCGTGTCATTAGCTTCGCTTTACCATTGCGTAAATAGCTAACTTTAACATGGGATGTCATCAATATCCAAGTAGACCCATTGACCCTACCCGTGGCGTCATTTATGGACGCTCCCTTACTAGTTAGTCTTACTATGTAAAAGTGTTAGATGATACAAAATAAAAGTTAATTCACTAAACTAAAAATATCCAGTCAGAGTCGAAAACCCAGTAATTGTATTTGCATAAAACTATATAATGATCAGTACTCTCAGTGCTGTACCCATGCCCACGTTCTTTAAGAACTGAAACACCTTGGAAAACTCTAAATTATTTAAGAGCAAACACCTCCCGCCTCCCAATGCCCTTGATTAGAACAGAACCTTATATGCCCATTTGTTTGAGAAATATAGCAGCTTATTCTAATTAAATAATTCCTTAAACAATCCTATTCCAAGCCCAGTGGCAAAATCGATAACCATACCGTAGTAACTTATGTAATTAGTAATTAGTAATCAATGTAGCCTTAAAACATTTTATTCACTTGTTCTTGCTTTGTATATATAGACCGTTTTCAGAATTTGCTTTTTATAGAATGTCTTGCATTAAGTTTTTGGCAAGCTAAAACAAAATGTATGTTCTTGTCTACATCGTTAGTTGTACTTCAATTAATTTTGGGCATGTTTATAGCAGTGCTATAATAAGCTTTGACTTTTGTACATCTTCTACTGAAATCATTGACGTCATAATTATCCTGACTAGACCCACTAATAAAGTCACCGATGACATCAATTATGGACAAAATCTAAAAGTCTTTCCTGTTTAAAAAAACTTGAACGCAGCGCCCCTGCACGCTAAAATTTTCAGACTATAAGGGACCGATGAAGTACGCCTATAAGCAAAAGAAAGGTCTATGGTTAATTTGTCTTTAGAAAGCTGTGCCTCGTGTGTATAAGGGGCCGCACAAAAATGGCGCCACACAAATTTACCAAATTGTGGGATCCCCCCCCCCCTTCGCCACCTCTTGAGCATTGCGTCTATGGCTATTTTTAACATTTTTTTCAAGGTGGTCCACCCTCACTCAACCCGAACCCACAATATTGATGGCGCCATTTGTGTCCGGCCCCAAAGGAGTAAACATTTTCGATACTTTAAAATCCAAACTGTGTATTTGCAGATCTAGAATGTTGGATTTTAAAACTAGGGCTTGGAGTTTCATTATTTATGCAGGTATTTATTGGTAGCCAAGATTGTTTACATCTTTTACTCCTTTTCTTTACAGGCTGTGAGGTTGACTTCGCTAATTTTTATTCTGTGTTAGTAGTGTGCTAGCTTCAGCTTGGAGTGGGTAGTGACTTCATTGACTGGGTTGCGTTGACACGCCGACGACTTGATAAGTGCTGGTTAGTAGTTAAAAATGTCAAATTTTCACGATCGACGGCAGCAAGCATCTTTCTGGAATACTGAACCTGGAGTAGAATGGGACGTTCCGTTTGACCCTAGTAGGAGCACCAACATCTCCGACCAAGAGTACTTGAAGAAGTTGCGCCCACAGATGTGCGATCATGAATGCGACAGTATTCCAATCCAGTGTGTTTGTGGAAGGGACATTTCGGCGTACACATGTAAACGTTGCAAAGATATCGTCTGTAGCAGCTGTGATGAAGATAACCTTAAAGAGTATGATTTTAGCTTGTTTTATTATTCATAATTATCATCGTTCTGTATACTTACGATTAGATTTGTGATTCAGCCGCTAAACCTATTTGGATGTCATAATTAAAAACAGGTAGTTGTTGAGTTGCTTAATATAACAATCTCTAATAAAATTATTATTAACTCTTATTTCATATTTAGAAAACGAATACTTCCTCCACCAATCAATAATCACCTTCTACCATCTACCGTCAAGATCCGAGACGATGGAATGTTTATTCCAAATCAATGGGAAAAAGGAGATAAAACCAAATTTAGAATTTACTTACAAGAAACTTTGAAGAACTACAGTTCAGATGCAATCCGTGCCGCCAAGGAGGAGGATAGGAAAGTCATAGGTCAAGGTGAACTTATGAAGAAATCTTCTACGCTGCAAGTCATTACTGAACACACCAAAGCAAAAGATAGTCCGGTTCAGGGGCTCTCAAATATTCAGGGTCCTTCAAGGCTACCTGGCAAGACTGATAATGAGGGTGCATTGGACAAGTCAGAAATCAGGAAAGCTGACTTACAAAAACTTCGTGCCAAATTAGAAAAGGGGTTTAGCCAATCACAAACAACTTTGCGCCTGCTAGGTAAAAAATCATTTTAAGAATATATTGAAAAACTTTCCATGCACTTTTATTACTCCCCTAAAACTTATACGTATAGAATATGACCTGTTTCTGTGCTCGAGATTGATTGTATTTTACGGTGTTGTTTGTTTACCGTGTCTTACGAGTAACACTCGTATTTTAGATATATTTACCATCGCAGGATGCGTACTTTGTTTATTTGCAACTGGCGTCATTTCATATATCGATACATTTTTAGTAAAATTTGTCTATTACAAGTACGCTCACTGTGGGGCTAGGGCTTAATGATTACTACAATACGACTTAAGTACCTACATATTATATGTAAGACATCATGTGTAGCCAAGGAGTAGTAATAAAATAAATCTCCAAAAATTAATGTTTCGCAACAATCTGACATGAATTTCTTTTTGCAGTAAAATAATATTAATTTTACTTGTCTATTTGATTATTATTCCATACGATATACAATTTTGTACCTTTTAAAATATGCTGATTGCTGAACACCCCTATAGATCTTTCTGTAGATGTATGGAATTTAAGATTTTAATAGTTCTGGAACTGGAAGAGCCATTGATACTTGTTTTGTACACATCCGTAATCTCAGCGTAATCTTAGTAATCCGTAGTCCGACACATTGACTCTGATATATATACTTGATCATATCGGTGCCGATATATCCTGACAAAAAAGGGTTGAAACTGTTGAAAGGCAATATACCGTACAATAATAATAATAATATATACTTGATCATAAAAAGAAGGTATATGAACATGCAGAATTATTTAGCACGATCACATTTTATTCACGAGGTTTTTGTACATACATTTCAGTTGCTTATACCTGCCTGTATATTAATGAATAATCTTGACAAGCAATATCTCATATACACACTTACTTGCCTACACTAAATCAAAATATTTGAAAAATGTATAAAATTATGCGATTACTTTTGGGTAACATCAACATGTAACTTGTAACCTACTGTTATCGGTTATATGATAATACCAATTAAAATGTTATTACAATATTGATCACTTTTATCCTGTATTACATGGACCACTACTCTCGTAACAAAATAAATTATTAAGCACAAGATAGCATCATAATAAACTTACAGCTGCCAACTTGTACACAATCTTGTATTTATCAGAAAATATAGTCTGATCTTTTACAATTTCCTATAACTTAAAATAAATAATCCTCATCTACTCGGCGCGTAATACAATTTCATCTGTGGCATACGGAGTTTCTAATAACTCACTTTGTAAATTAATTAATTAAATATATAAATAATAAATAAGATTATTGCACATTCTTTTCATAATTCTCATTCAGCAACCATTACAACTATCAGCTACAAAAGACATAATATAATATATAATAATTATTAGGATACATATAATTCTTTGAATCAAGCAATTTGCAGCATAAAAATCGTATTTACGAAAATCAAAAGGAAGACAAAGACAATTCTACTTGGGCAAAACTTCTAGTCATAACAAATAATAACAATTAATTAAAGCGGAGGTAACTATCTGAGGCCCTGAAGTGTGAAGCCTATACGTATATTTAACAACCCACATCGAGTACTTAATGCATATAGTGATAACTATTACGGAGAACATACTTTCTCAAGTGACTAAGAAGTTAAATAGAGAACATTGAAATATCAAAGGCAATATCTACACTAAATGAGTATCTTAATTATGTGCTCTGTGGTTCTGGTTTGATTGCTATAATTAATTGCAGTTTTGTCATTTTGCAAAAATCCGTTAAGTATTAATTACTTCAACCATGATATGGCTGGAGGTGAGTGGAGCATCACAAAATATACAATTATTTACACTTGCAGTCAACACCGGGCGAATTCATCTAGTACACCTACGCCCAAGTATTCATATCAACAACGCCTCGTTGTACTTTCGTAGCTTCGAACTTTCGAGCTGTTTACTAAACTAGTCGTACTTCTACTCGGAGAGCACGGCCGCAGTTATAATGGGATTATTTTTCTGCCTTTCCATAGTTGTTATTAATAAACAAGCGTTCAAAATTACAAATACACATTCTATTTTGGGCGTATAATTCTAAAGATGACAAAATTACTACGTAAAACAGTATATTATATGAGAAAGTAAAGTTCAGCACAGTTGAAAACACAAGGGCAATTAATTAGTAGTTTTCTGAACTTTACACCTGTACTATGACACTCCGTATTCAAAAAAAAAGCAAGTCAACCATATGAATTGAAGTGTAAGCCATCAATTCATGATTTCAAACCCCCCAGATAAAAATAACAAATAAGTTTTGCAGTGATAGAGAACATTGTAACAAAATATTTGATCAGTCTTCTTTTCCATACCCCATTTGTGGACTACTGCTCTTTGACTCTGTAATCTTCAATTGGAATACATTCTTAATCCTGCAAAAAATATTAAATGTCCAATTATTTTGTATGGCATTCAACGTGACGCTGGAATGAGGCAGAAATATGTCCCCACAGGGGCTCACCAAAAACTCGTAGGAAGTAAATCTTACCTTTTGTAGAGTTCTTGTCTTATAGCCAGAGTGAATTTTGATACGAGACATAGAATACACGCTGCAGAGAAAATTATGTTTGTTAAAAAAACGATGTAAAAGTTTCCCAGCCATTCTATTTTCCCGTAGTTTCCCAGCAAATCAAAGTTGGTAATTCCTACAAAAAACATTAGAGACAAATTATTAGAGTCCATACAAATACATTCGAATTAAGAAAATAAAGAAAGATAGACTCGTGATTACCTAATATCCTTGCCAGGACAGGAAGAGCAGAGCTGAGAACTAGAACGTACCCACAATT
The DNA here is from genome assembly GCA_034695245.1 of Dicyrtomina saundersi. Lineage (NCBI taxonomy): Eukaryota > Metazoa > Arthropoda > Collembola > Symphypleona > Dicyrtomidae > Dicyrtomina > Dicyrtomina saundersi. The sequence continues at coordinate 3,584 of JAQFZE010003597.1, read as the reverse complement.
GTAAATGATGTGTGAAATTGGGGAGTCGTTATATTTTGGGCGGTATTTTTTAATACCAGGCAAATTGTACAAGCCAATAACTGATGTGGTCATCAGATAGAAGATAATGATAATTTCTAGTCCAGCTCCCCAGGTTCCCAGCATTGACATTGATGAAAGCCCCAATGAGAATGGCTACAAATGGAATTGTTTTTAATGAAATACGTTACTTACTTTACCTAATGAACATTTAATCCGAATTAATTAAATATAAAATATAAAAAATAAATAGGTTTAACACCTGAGCATGAACAGGTAGTGCTTTTACACCGAATAACAGTTGTAATGTATTTATTACAACCAAAAAGACCGTGAATACAGTTAGGACTAGGAGAAAGACGTACGCACACGGGTAAATGAAATTTGTTTTCCATCTCGATGATTTTTTCAAAATGGCTAAACAAGACAATAACAGTAGTTTATCGTTACTAATTTCCAAATTATATTAAAGCACACGGTAACAATGAACTGTAGGTGGGCTATATTCCTATGATTAACGAGAATACGTATTTTTTGAAATTACCCAAGTCTTTCACTTTCTGTTCAAGTTTCTTCAGTTCTCCTCCGCCCCTAGTGCTATCACTTGGATCGGGACGTATAATTCCACTCATAGTTTCCATTTTTTTCTGGAATTCCTTCCCCTTTCCTTCCCCATTCATTCTCCCATTCTTGCATTTGAGCTCATTCTTGAGAGATTCCACTTCCAATTGAGCAACCGTAAACTCCTCATCTATATTACGGATGAACTGTGGACCTACAATGAATTGACTCAGAACTGTAAAAAGATGAGCAGAGCCTGTCGGGGTGCAAACTACGAAAAAAAAACAACAAGGAATCATTAGCTAAAAAATTATTTTTGTTTTTTATGGTTTGTAAAAAAACTTGTTTTCCTATAATAATTACTACCCGCGTTAAAATGTTTGTGGTTTTTACCTAGAAGTAACAGGACTCCAAAGAAAGAAATGCAGGAGTATATGAAAGGGAGTTGGTTGAAAAATAAGCCGAAAAAATCCAAACTAAAGTTTGATCGTTCAGGGGTGAGAACAAGAGCAAGAATGTACGCCATACCCCAAACGGTAAAAGCAGCTAATATTAAAACAACGACTGCTTCTTTGAATTTTGACGATACTCCCTGTTATTCAAAACCCGTTAGTTTCAACAAAGCTGTTTAGACAAGTCTACAAAAAAACATTATACAACTGGTTACAAATATCAACAAAAATCCCTTTTTTTTAACCTTTTTTTGTCCAGAAAATCCTTCTGACTCAATAAAAAAGTACGCAAACGGCAAAAGAAAGAAAAGAGAGGCATTAGCGAATAGAAAAATGAGGTTCCATAAACCCTGGATGAGCAAATCGTTTAGCCATTGAATGTAGTATGTTTTTGGGTACAAAAGTAACACTTCGTTCGCAATAACTGACATCGGGAGGAGAAGTGCAGCTCCCATCGAAATGGAGAGCGAGAACACGCATATCCAGAAGCTATATTGAATTAGATAAAAATGATAATAAATGCATATGTCTCATAAATAATCGATAGCCTTTAGAACTATTCATGTTACGTTTGGGTGATAATATGTAAATCCAAAAAGTTACCATATTCCGTAAACAACAGATTCAGACTCATCATCGTCATCCGCTGCTCTATCCTTTTTCTTCAAGAAACGTCCAATCACCGCCCAGCTACATACAGCGAGCGTTAGGAAAAATATCAGAAATATCTGAAAAAAGATGATTAATATTTAGAGATTGCACAACATCATTAGCGAAGTGCATAATATATGCAATTCACAATTACCAAATATATTATCAAAAATGAACAAATGTCAATCGAGGCGAGCATACTATCAATGGAATGGCCTCTGAGTTTATTTATCTATGTCAATATGGGAGGATCATTTTCGAGGATAAATTCAGAACCCAATTAAAAATAAAAGCCTAACCTATGATCTATATACCTCCTATGCAACCCTTGTGTGGCCCGATGCATTAAAAATTTACAAAACACAAACTGCAACCGCACAAGCTAGGAAGATGTTTATTCCATTACGATTACATGCTTGTACTTGTGTATCAGTTAGAATTTATTTTATTTTATTAGGGCGGATGGCGGAAGTGAACTTTATCAGTGTATCACAGTCCCAGTATGTGCATGTGAATGGGATGCATGTTCCATGTAGCATGATTTTTAATCCTGCGTTCCACATTATGCATATATCATATATAATTATGCTTTTTTGAATATGAACAGAGACTTACAATATTTTCTCGAACGGTGTTGTGGAACTGCTGGCTAAGGTCACCGATGTCGTCATCTTCCGATACCTCCCCATCCATTAATCAAATTTTAAACACACCTAATAATGTCTTCTCGATTCTTTTACAGACTATTCACTCCACTCGAATAACACTGTATTCTATGATACCCAACAAATGTCTGCAACAGATATCAAAAAAGGTTTGGCGAGGTACTTCCTGGATGATTCACGCATTCCTTTTCTAGTCAAATTCAAAATTCCACTGACGGCTCAGGGAATTGACAAATTCCACTGTTATCATGAGCAGTAAAACAAGTAGAACTGTGGTCAACCGAAGATAATATAGAATTTGGGTAACACCAATTTTAGACGAAATATTTAATGTCTCATCCAGCTATGACTAAAAAATAAATAGGATATTATTTTAAATTCCAATCGCCAAGATGAAACAAACTGCAAAGCACAACTGTAATAGCCAGAACCTCGGATTAGTACTAGTACGCTGTATAGCTAATTAGCTAATACTATCTACTGGAATTCACAGTAGAATTGATTTACCGTTGCATTCCTTGCTGCGTTGCTTCTCCTTCTAAATAATAAATTCTGAAATCAAATCTTGGCGCTACAAGAGAATCTTGTTTCGGGTACAATTCAAACTCGCTTCGTAGTTGTACTTTTCTTGACACACTTTCCTTGTGCAGATGTGGTAGGGCCTCAGTACCATTGCATTACACCAGTAAGATGCATCCGGAACTGGTATCAGTACAAAGACCATTCAAATGTCCCTATCAGACGTAAGTACCAGGATTTTGTCCCAGCTGCACGTTCCCACTTCCCAATCAGTGAGAGATGGAAATTGACTCCAATTCCTAATTACTATAAATTGCGATGTTTTTATAAAACAAATTGTAATTTTGATTTGTTGTTGGAGCTTGGAAATTAGTCAATAGTAGATGATTTTGAAGAATTAGTGGGACGTTAGTTGGGTCAGCAGCCAGCACTAACAACTACTAACAAGTATGGAAACCTGTCCTAAACGCGTAACAGGAACTTAGCACGTGTAAGCTAGAATGTTAGGTGAAAATGTTTTAGGTAGTAAATTAGGAGGATGCTTTACCTGAACACTAGCTTTTCCAAACTGTGGGTTATAGTAGTTGTACGAATTGCTGCTTTGGCAAATACATTAAACATTAAAACAGAAGCAGACCCCGCATAAAATGTGTCAATTTATTTTCAAATAAATGCCATTGCTTAACCACGAACACATTACCTATAGTAATGACATACA
>JAQFZE010003596.1:0-12354 GCA_034695245.1 Dicyrtomina saundersi | reverse complement strand
GTATTCATAAATTAAGTATGTGTTTCAGCTTTATAGAGTTTAGCATGTAGCATTTTGTATCTTTTATTTACTCTTGCGTTGGGCTCAATCATGACAACGTATCTTTTTTTTTAAACGAAAGACTCACACATGTAATAAAAGGACTGAGTATCTTGTACGTGTAATTTACTGAGCAGTTAAATGCAAAACAACTATGAGGCTCAACAATGAAGCAGCTTTCTAAACATGACATTATTGAACCGAATTGGTGATAAAAGATATGGATAAAAGCATGGACATAATAATGATTATATTCCCTATTATGAGTATAGCTCTATGGCTCTATAGGCTGTCATGTTGTGATGCCTAACGAAAGACAAAGACTGCGAGGGGCGATAGAAGATTACGATAATGTAGTTATATACTTACCTGCGCGCCTAATTTATTCTAATATTTCAGTGAGTACAATCTGTAGTCTGTGCAAATGATTAAACCTTTTTAGACATACAAAATAGTATACCAACCAACTAGTTCATACTTACCTATCAAAATTAAAATCATCTCTGTATAAGCATGCATCTCTATATTATATTTTAATTTGTATGTAATCTGTGTAATCTGATGTAGTATAGAGACGGCAAGGATCCTATTCTTTCAAACAGGTCGCTCATCCAAAGTTGACGTTTTGGTTGGTCTTAACTCATTCTCAGGAAATTAATAGAGTATAATATATAGTAATGTCAATGGCCAGTTTTCCATTCCAAGTAAGCTCACCTGCTTCGCCCAGTTAATATCTGTAATATCTGCCTGCAGTAGTAGTAGTAGTGGTATAGTGACTAAACCTGAATGTAATAAGCTTGGCAATACTTGGCATGCATCATTTCAGAGCTCGATTACAGACTTGTTATCGAGTCTACAGTGTATGTATATATATGTACAATTGGGCAGATTACTCCACTGTCCGCCCCACAGCTTTCAGGAACATCTAATTAGCTTATATTATTATATTTATTTACAACTCTTAAATCTAGATCATGAACTACATCAATAATTTGAATTTAAATTTGATCCATATCCCTCATTACACAGTATATAGGTACGGTTCCAATTTTCCTAGACAATAATGCTATACACATTTTGTGTCTGTAAAAACACCTTTTATCTCAATACACCTTTTCCTTTTGTCTTTCATGCCAAATGTCTTGGAGGCAAATCCAAGGTGACAACTCTTCAATTAAATTTTTAGATTGTAAATAAATGCTTGAGTTTTCATTTTATCTTTGTCTTATATACATAGACGATTAGAACTTTTGGTATTGAGTTGGTCGGAGTAGAGTGCCGCCAATGAAGTAACAGATAACATTATAATAATAAGTGATAGGCAATGCGGTTGTATATTGTAAACTTCATATATTTGTTTTTAAGTTTAATGGTATTCATGGAAATAAGGTAAAGTACAACCTGTAAATTTGCATGAAAAAACATTATCTGACTGAATGTTGTTGATTTGACAAAAATAATGTTAAGGACACGGACAATAAGCTTATTACCTAATTGACAGGAATTGACGTGACATGGTGAACTTGTGGTTTTGTGGAGAGAAATTAAATGATTTTCATTTTCTTTCAAGATTTACAATAAGCTAACAAGAATTTTATTGAGAATTATGAGCGAGGGCCGATGCGGATAGTCTGCTATTCATCCATAGTTAGTAGTATACCTATATACCCATTTTCACCTTATGATTTCGTTAGCCTAGAAAAAACTTGTGTGTCAGATTAGGTAGGACAATGCTATATGACGAGAAACAGGTTTTTTCATCATTGGAGTCAATTTGAAGTGTTTTTCTTGACTGCACAAAAATTGTTAGCATAAAAGATTGTGTCTCTTTTCATTTTCGTGCTATCTCCTCCTGTGCAATTTTGGTTGGATACATAGAATCAATACAATTCTGGTGTATAACTTACCTACCTGCACCATACCACGGTAAAGCACCTGCATTCATGATTTATACAATGTGAGTCAATTGCCGAATGGAAACGGCACACATGTGTACCTATATGTAAATGTAAAATTTTAAATTTAATCCGCAAGTGTACAGAACATAGAGTAGATAGGGTGTGCTTGTGAATTATTTATGCATTTGCATAGCAACATCTTCACCGTCTCAGCTCGTCCATTTGTTCCCATAATAAAAATCCTGAAGATCTTTCCAATTTTCATCTTTCATTCAAAGTATAAGCTTTAAGCATCTTCGTTGTCCGTTACAAATTATTTCAGATTCAGATACATGTAAAGAACTTCTCATCACCTTATACAATCCCAACGTAGGTACGGTACAACATTAAAATTTTCCTTTTTTGTGATAATTTCCCACGTCGCACCTACACCTACAAGACATATAATATGAACGATGGCCGAGCCAACGGCCGACTGCCGATATGAATTTTTTAAAGTAATGACATTGTATAGGTACATTCGTGGCGTCCTTGAGCAACCTTGGCATAATTTTCATTTTCTGCAAAACACTCATTAGTTTCATTTGTGACTGCAGAGTTAAGAGTTCATGTGGATAGGTCAAACTCATCAAATCATTCTTTAGCATTTGGAACTATGGCACTCAATTGTGTGTTAAGGTGAAAAGAAAAAAAATACTTACGAACTTATATTATTATGTAATCAAACACGAACAAATGCACACATATGCCAAGCCGCAAACGCAAACTCCTGCAAGTAGTTAAATAATGGATAATGGAAATTGGATGTGAAATGAACAAAGGGAAACCGCAGGAGAACGAAACCTTTGATATCCAATAAAAATTATTGTGCTGATACTGTAGAACAAGCACGTGAGCTGCAAGCAGTAATTGTAGATATGTTGCTATTACTATGTTTCTCGAAGTAAAACTGACCTATGGGAAACTAAAGCTAATGTATGTTTTTTACATAGTATGTACCTATATAGGTAGGTACCTATATAGTTGTAGATTATAGCTACAGTCACATGTATTTATTTATGAGGACGATGATAAAAGCATTCTAAATTTAACTATTACGGAACTGGGACCGTGTCTTAAAGGAAAAACGGAAATACGTACGGGAAATATTTTGAAATAAGGACTTTCTTACCCGTAGGGTTGGATTATGAATAATGAACAGGATTATGAACAAAAATGTAATAATTCAATATTTGCAGACAAGGCATGGATGACTGGACTTGGGATCACTACAATAAATCCGTTCCAATGTCAACGTATTTGGTCGCCTTTGTTGTCTCGGACTTTGCTAGTCGTCAATCGGATCGGAATTTGAGCAAGCCCGTCTTTTCAGTATGGGCTCGTAAGGATGCCATTGATCAAGTGGAGTACGCACGTGACATTGGACCACGGATCCTCACTTTCTTTGAGAGCTACTTCAATGTCCCTTTCCCCCTGCCCAAACAAGACATGATTGCTCTACCTGACTTTAATGCGGGAGCCATGGAGAACTGGGGTCTCATCACGTACAGGTAATTGTCAATTTTTACAACCAACTCTGGTCTAGTACTGGTGACACACATTGGATAGAGAGATATAATAGCCACCACACATTGTTAGATTTAATACAGTCAAAGTCAACGTCAGGTATAGATAACAAGGCATAATAAATTATACTATATTTTGTATACAGGGAGACAGCTATGCTTTACGATGCCAATGTTTCTTCGGATTACAATCGCCAAAGAATCGCTACAGTTATTGCACATGAATTGGCTCATCAATGGTATGCATTTTTTAAATTTAGTATATACATATTTTAATTTTTAAAGCTATGTTTCAGCTAATATGCCTTGTAGCTGTTCTAATGGTTATTATTAAAGTGCTAAAAACTTGTTAAATGAAATCAGGTTTGGAAATCTTGTTACACCTTCTTGGTGGTCAGATCTTTGGCTAAATGAAGGGTTCGCATCCTACGTGGAATATATTGGAACTGACCATGTAAATAATTTAAAAATGTTTTACCATTCCTCAAAATAAAACAGTTTCAATTTTTATCATACATAATTCATTAGTAACATAGCAGGTACAAGCAGTACCCACATAAACTTTTACATACTTGTGAATTTCAAGGTTGAGCCCGAAGTGAAAATATTAGATCAGTTCGTCGTGGAAGAAGTGCAGAATGTTTTTGCTTTGGATGCTCTTGACTCATCTCACCCCATTTCTGTACCTGTTCACCATCCAGATGAAATCAATGAAATCTTTGATCGTATTTCGTATGGAAAAGGTTCAGCTTTAACAACACAACATATACCTTATATGCAAAATTTTGAATTTTTAAGTCTAATTATTATGTCAAAACGTGGTTACAGGAGCATCTATTATTCGGATGATGAACCATTTCTTGACTGAAAATTCCTTCAAAAAGGGATTAACTAATTACCTCACAAAATGGTTTGTAGGAAAAGTCTTAAAAATATTATTATGTACATGTTACTCGTGATCAACAAAATAACATGGATGTTTCAGGATTGTAAATTTTTACACTCTTTAGGAAGTTCAACAGTACAACTCAAAATAATCTATGGGACTCCTTGACGGAGCAAGCCTATGCTGACAAGACACTCGATAGCCATGTGACAGTCAAGAATATAATGGACACATGGACACTTCAAAAGGGCTACCCTGTCATTCAAGTAGATCGCAACTACCCAGGAAAACATGCTAACTTCACTCAAGTGAGAATAGCTAATTACAAAAAAGCTACCTATATGAATGCATTTAAATTAATTAATTAATGAAATTTTTTTTGTAAATCCTAATTCTAAAGACAAAATTTCAACTGATTAAAAACGAGACAATGGCGAAAGAGTACGAGTCATACAGGTGGTGGATTCCAATTTCCTACGCTTCAAAAACATTTAATACTGAATTTAAGAAAACGAAACCAGAATTTTGGATCACCAAGAATGAGAAATACAATGATCATGGGATTCATGTAGACAAAACGGATTGGCTTATTGTTAATGTTCAACAAACAGGTATGGATTTGAAAGGAAACGTTATGCAATTAAATATTTAGATGCCTATGTAGCTCCTTTTATAGGTCTTTATTAAATATTTCTGCAATTAATTAGCTTTTGGCAGCTTAATGAGTGAGAAAGTTGCATATAGACAGTATATATCAATTCTCAGTAGGTATCAAATTGTCGCACTTCAAAACAATGCATATGTATTTCCGTTATATTAATGTTAACTCTAATAATTCAAACTGTAATTACTTTACAAACTTCACAAATAGGATATTACCGAGTCAACTACGACACCAGGAATTGGCAGCTCATTATTGACCAGTTGAATAGAAACCATAGTGCAATTCATGCCGTGAATCGGGCTCAATTACTTGACGACGCTCTCAATTTAGCTCGAGCCAGTCTTCTACCCTACGATGTGGCTTTCAACGTCACCATGTACTTGAAGAATGATGATGAGTACTTACCATGGGAATCTTTCCTCAATGCTTTCTCCTACATCTCAACAATGCTCCTAAGATCTCCATCCTTTGGACTTTTCAAAGTTAGTACAGTTCGCAAGAAAATATACTAAATTTTACTTTTTTTTAGATGAATTTTACTTTATAATATAGTTTCTCCTATGTGCCTACGAATTCAAAAGGGAATAAGTCAAAGGAAAAACAAAAGTATTCAAGTATTTTTTGTTAGAATTTTTTCTACATGTTAAAAACTCTTAAGTTGCATTCACCAATTCACCATTCCATTTCAGTTTTGACTTTTTGACGTCGTAACTTCGACGTGGACTTCTTTCCCTTTTCAATTCACTCCCCAGTGTCAGATAAGATTTAGTGTTAATTTAGTTTGGTATTTTTGAATCAGGGTCAGACCTATACAAAAGAATTTTGTTTTAAAAATCAATTTATATTCTGGAGACGTATTTGTTTCCTAGTCTTCAGCTAGTATGTAGTCTTTCGTGAGCGTGTCGAAGCGTGGACGTGGTGGGAGGAAATAATGTTTAAACTAAAATAGTATGTAGGCACACGACGTATACTATTTAGAGAGTTTTAGGGTCTACAGTTTTCAGTGTATTCAGAGTATTAAAAACCATGGTCCAAACAACTTTCAGATTTGGAACATACTACAGATGCACTGACTGATAGACAGTCACATAACATATAAGTATATATAGTCATACAGAGTAAATTGTTCAAACCCGAACCGTTCCCCCGTATACACCCGAGAAAACAATCTAATAAACTGTCACATATGTGTATATAAAACTAGGTAATCTACATTCAGTACACAGAATGGCTATGAAAAACTTTTCTATTTCTTTCAAAAAAATCCCTGACATTGCTCTCTCATTGTCAGATCCGCCAAAAAGATTTTTCTATTTATTTATACGGAAACTTTACAACTTAAGATTTCATAAGCTTTGATTTCTTTCAGGACTTGAGAGGAGTCAGTCAGAGTCAAGTATATTCATAATATATTTAACCAGCTACTTAAAATACAGAAAAGGGAAAAAGTTCCCGGCTTTTGAGTTTCTGTCTCACTTCATTTATTGCTAGTAAGACGAACAGGGTCGGCTCTGTATAAAAAGTGCTACAACCGCTTCGATCGTACTTCGTATGAATAGTTAGAGCATATAAGTACACTGCTCTATCTACATAGGTAGGTATTTGTATACCCAGTGATTTAATCTTAATCAGTTTATGTACAAATATGTCCCAATTCATTTCCCCCTTTTCTTTCACAATTTTTATTTTGGAACAGAATAAAAATCCACTGCAAGCTTATGCTTATAAACTCTTTCTTCACTCTATACTTCAGTTAGACTACTGAAAACACGTACTGGATTTAATTTGAGAACGTGCGTCAGTAAAACTTTCCACCGCTTTCCACGTTTTCACTTGAATATCGATAGTAAAGAAATTTTCTATAAAAGTATACCTACCTAGCCAATAAAAAATAAAATTATTTTGAGCTACTTTAGGGCCACTTACTTATGAGTACTTTTTATAATGCGCCTATAGCTTATATATACTGAGGTCGTAATTTTAATTTTAACTTTTATAAGCTCGTTAATTCGAAATCATTTACGTTCCTAGACAAATGTACGACTAAACGCAATTTTAAAAACGTCTGTGATCTACAACTCAGCTGCTATAAAATATAAATGCAAACAATCGTCATGCATTATTGAATGACAGACAATAGTAAGCGCTAAAGATAATGGAGACCACGACTCGGGTTGTTTTAGTTTTATGATCATTATATAATCATTATGATAATTATCATTGATGTGTCAGATATTTGTATGTAGTCATTCTGTAGAACCTAATAATAGTAGTAATATTGTTGTCCGGGATTATTGCAGACTTACATGAGGAACCTCGTGGATAATCAATACAAGTCTGTGGGTTTTATGCAACAAGATGAAGATCAACTTTTGAAGCGATTCCATCGTATCAATATTGTTCAATGGGCTTGCTCTATGGATAATGGGGACTGTGTCTCACAAGTCAAAAGTTTGTTCGCCTCTTGGATGAAAACTGAAGAGCCGGACACTTCAAATCCGTCAGTTATTTTAATCTTAATCATCAGCCTCATCAGTAGTTTTATTTTAAATAATATATAGTTTTATTTCAAAGTAAATTGATTTTAAAAATAATGGTATGAATATTTTTAATTTTATACTATGGGGGTTTACAGTGTACCAACGAATATGCGAAGCTTTGTGTACTGCGCTGCCATCAGAAATGGCGGAGAGAAAGAATGGAACTTTTTATGGGATAGATATGGTCGATCAAACGTTGGCAGTGAGAAGAATACGATTCTCAGATCACTTGCCTGCACTCGGGAAACATGGATTTTGAACCGGTAATTAGTAAGCCCCTGACTGAAGGAGCTGAACTGACATCCTTACTAATTTAATTTTAAAAAAAATACATATTTGAACAACTCTAAACGCACGCGATAAATTGTATGCTAATGGTATGGACATGCTTTCCCCTATTAGATATTTACTGTGGGCCATCACACCTGGATCTGGAATCCGTAAGCAGGATGGAACCTCAATTATAAGCAGTGTGGCCAGAAATGAGATTGGCAGCTACTTAGCATTTAACTTTATTCGAGATAAATGGGTTCAAATTAGAGAACAGTGAGTGGGAATACCCAAATTATTTCTAAATAAATTAAACTACTACTAGTAGTAGTATAAATTATAAATATTCATTGAACATGAACTAAATCGTATTTTATTATTTAAATATAATTGTGTTGTAGCTTCCCCGTCGGACTTTTCTCCATTGGTGGTATAATTTCCAGCATTTCTCAAAGGCTTACAACACCCTTTGAATTAATGGAGGTAACGGCGACAGTAATATAAATTAATCCCAATCAGAATTTATTTTGTTTGGGTAATTCTCAACTTGGAAACACTTTTCTTAACCTGTTCTTTTTCTTACTTCCATAATAGCTCAAAAATTTCAAGATTCGGTACCATAATGATCTAGGAGCTGCGGCCAGATCAGTGGACCAAGCTATAGAAAGAGTTCAAGCCAATATCCAATGGTTTTCGGATAATTACAAAGGAATTGATGAATGGTTACAGAAAACAACGACTTTAGTAGAGATTGAATCTTCAACGTCACCTACTGTGTAGTGTGACCTCCGACCGACCGTGTCAATCTCCTCCCTTTGATAAAGTACACATGTATTTATTATTATTATTAAAATATAATTTATCCTCCTCTCATCCTTTCTATCTCTAAAATAGAGCCAACTTGTACTTCTAATAACTTCTTCGTCATTCTTCACTTGTTCGTACTCGTGTTATATTATTATATTAAGTTGTCTTTCTCTCATAGAATTTAAATATTTAAACACTTTTACGATTATAGATTAATAAAAGTTTATCAACTTAATAATGTAAGTATTAAAATTTATTCAAATAAATAGAAAATGTAATTAAATAAGTACGTATAGCTATAGCCATTTAGTCATATGTAGAAGTGTAGATATCTAATACACATTTAGAGATACTATAGAGTCCTAATAATTCACGATAGCTATATAGGCTACATAATTCAGCGTATAGGTAAGTATTGGAAATTGAATGAATCAAAAAATGATGTGTATGTGCTGTAATTAAGTGCTAAAAAATAAAATGTTTCTTGTGTAAATTGTAAATTATAAATGTCCGTTATCGTATTGTCTGGATATCTATAGCGTGATATGTGGGTGTGAGCGTGGCTAAACTTGAAATTTTTTTGAATGTTTTCTTGAAGATGTAATTAAATTTAGAATTTAGAATTGGGAAAGAACGATTTACTTAGGTACGTAAGAATGGTGAATGGGCCATTTCTGCAAAAATTAGTTTTTAACAATATGACTGCTACACACTACAGAATATTTCTGAATCTCAAATTTTGATATTATTTTAAATTTGATTCACTTTTATAATAATTGGAAATGACATCCGGGGTGTATATGTGCGTATATATATATGGGTTTTAGACTTTGAATAGTAGTTGAGAAGTTCTACGAGTTTCTTTTTACTACATCCGACTTTAATCCGACTGCCGACAATACTAGATTTGAACACTTGAGGTAAATAATATTATGTATCTACTTGTACATATTATTTCTGCTTGTTATTTCAAATTTTGTTATTCATTTTCAAAGACATTCTATAATATATTATTAGAGACATAACATTATACCGATATCTATTTCTTTTATTATGAATTTAGGACATCAGTTCTTATAAAAACAGCTACGTATTATCTGTATTATACACTCAAAATTAGAGCAATCGAACATTGGAATTGGACGCCATACGAATGCAATGTGATATTTGCAGCATAGCTATAGGTACTTTGGAATGGTGTTGTGCGTGCAATCTGAATACTGAAATAAACTATATATATGCCAAGAGAGCTTTAAATTATTTCTTCAACTTAAATAGATTAAAGCATGTATGCATTGTACGTAATTATAATGATACATGAAAATCCAAAATCCTATTAATGTAAATGGTTTAAATCTACTTATATTATACTATAAACTGCAACACTACCGAAGTTGTTTCAAGTCTAAATAAGAAATTATTAGTAATGTTTTCTAGTGTTACCTAACTTGTTCTGTACGTTATGAAAAAGGTCACATGCGAGTTTGCTGCAGTGATGTCTATAAAAGTAAATTAGTTTCAGTGAACTATATAGGTATACTTTAGATCTACATGTACTATTATAAGTTATATGCATAGTAACCCATCTTTAGCTTAGCGCAATATTTTTCTTTGAGTTGAATTTTAAAATATAGAGATGTTCTTATATATGTTTGTATGTATAATTATTTAGTCATATAATTATGTATATATACTTATAAATAAATATGCATTTGTGTCATGTATCTATATAAGTACCTATACATATTATATTGTATTACATATATTACGGTAATTTTTTTGTTAATCTCTTTGACTTTGATGGTCACCTGTCTATGAATATAATTCGTAAGCGGATCAGTCATTGTATTCTAAATTGAAATTGGAAAATTGGAGTTTGCTAATAAAATTTCGTTCATTTTCTTAAATGTTTCATTGATCATATTTATGCTAATAAATATCCTACTGTGCTCGTGGGTCATGTAATTGAAGCGATTAATGTAAATTAAAGATAAACAATCTAGTATTTATTGAAAATAGAAACAGAGCTTAGCTGCCGATTAAATTTTCAGAGCAAGCCACAGTCTACAAGAAAGTTTTTGATTGATTTTTGATATGACTTGGACATGGAAGTTATATATTTCTAAGAATACAATATTTAATCGATGTCAATAAAAGCAGTTGAACACTTTTCACTTTACATTTTTTCAAAATGAAATAAAATAGTTCAGACCAATTTTAGTTTTGGAGGGACTTTAGAAAACTAGAGTCTCTGAGCAAGAAAGAACTTAATGATGGAAGAGACGGAGGGTGGTGTGAGCAAGGGCAATGTTATGGTCGTTACAAGCCTCAATGACAGACGCATCACCAATTGATCCAGACGGGCTTCCAATGTATGAAACACCACTCTGTAATTTAAAAAAGGATCGTATTAGCCCATATTTTTAGTATTATGTAAATATCTCTCCATTGTACATGTAAATGGTAAGAAGAAATTGCTAATAACCTGTTTAGCCCGATCCACATTATCTCTAAATGGGAAGAAAGCATCCGAGCTGAGAGCCACGCCGTCTAATTGTTGAATCCAATCTGAACGCTCTTGTTCAGTAAAAAAGGCTGGAGGATTCTCATAATTTGCTTCCCAGGCAGCAACTTCCATATCCTTTCCCACGGTTCCTCCAACGTAGTTGTCGATGCAATTGGAAATTTCTGCGCGTTTCACTCCTTTCTTGAACTGGCTCTGGAGGACACGGGGGTGATGACGGAGCCACCAAAGATTTGCCTTGTCACCAGCTAAACGAGTACAATGGATCCTGGATTGTTGTCCCGCTCCAATTCCAATGATTTGACCATTCTTAGCATAGCAGACTGAATTGGATTGAGTATATTTTAATGAGATGGTGGCTACAATCAAATCACGGATGGCATCTTCAGACAAATCCTTCCGGTTTGTGACCACATTAGTGAAAATACTACGGTCGATAACAGCATCATTCCTCTTCTGCTCCAAACTAAGACCAAAGATGGTTTTGATTTCGAGGGTCTTGGGCTCATAATTAGGATCGATTTGAAGAACACAGTAGCCACCACCCTTCTTCTTCTTGAGCAATTCCAAAGCTTCTGCAGAATATCCTGGAGCAATGACTCCATCGGAGACTTCTCTGGAAATAATTCTCGCTGTTTGAGCATCACACTCATCACTGAGAGCCACAAAATCACCGAAGGAAGACATTCTGTCGGCTCCACGAGCTCTGGCGTAAGCCGTTGCTAGCTGGGTCAATTCTCCTAGATCTTCGACCATGCAAACTTTTCTCTAGTAATAAATAAGGTGGTATTTCTTTATTATCTTTTTTTGTTTTTTCCTGGATATAAGGAATTTTATTATGAAATTATTAATGCCAGGTTTTTAATATTAGTCACCTCATCGTCAGACAAAGGGACAGCTACAGCAGCGCCAGCAGGACTGACGTGCTTAAATGAAGTTGCGGCGGGCAATCCTAAACCGGCTCGCAACTCCCGAACGAGCTGCCATCCGTTCAAAGCGTCGCACAAATTAATAAAGCCGGGAGATCCATTGATAACTGAAAAATAGATTTTAGTTATTTGCATACTAAAGTCTTAGTCTTAGCAGTGGCAGTGGTGACACGGAAGGAACATTTGTAAACATGCGCCTCAATTAAAAACTACATAGTTATATTTAATTACC
>JAQFZE010003595.1:0-12356 GCA_034695245.1 Dicyrtomina saundersi | reverse complement strand
GTCTGTCCTGTCCGTCTGTCCTGTCCGTCTGTCCTGTCCGTCTGTCCTGTCCGTCTGTCCTGTCCGTCAGTCCTGTCCGTCTGTCTACCTACTGGCTTTGTACCGCTATTTCCATTACAAATTTGACACAACTAATGAACAACACCCAAGGAAAGTTTCACTGACCTTGTTATATAAATTCCGTGAAAAGAAACAAAGAAGGAAGCCAAAGCACCTTATACTATCCTATATTTATGTCAAATATATTATATCACTTTAACTAAGGACCAATTATCCTTTAATACTAAATCTGTTTGGTGGCGAACCCAGAATGTGTGAAATATGGAAATATAAAACTTCAGGTCATGAAGCTGTTGCCTTAACTTCCGTAGATATAGGTAGGTGCAAAACCCTAAATAACAGTCGCGTCTAAAATCCGGATTTATGCAGCACAACAATAATGGAAATAATAATAATTCCCCAAATGGACTCAAACCCAAAATCAACAAATTCTACAAAATAATAAATAAGATTTATTGTAACTATGAGAAGATGAAGGAAGTTTAATGTATAGTTTACAATAGACGTGGTAAAAGATACGAATGGAGCAGACCAGTTTGTAAGTCCGATCTGAAACCGAGTTGGAGTAAAAGTCTGAGATTTGAGGCTGAGTCGGTCTGATTATATCGAAACTGACGGTATGGTCAGACCGCATGGTAAAGTCGAAGTTTCCAGAAATAATATGTTCTAGTTACACAAATATAATAGAAGTAATTTCAGTCCACGTGGACTGTACAACCAAAGAAAAGAAACTCACATGAGTTCAAGGATGATCTGGCCGGAAATGTAAAGAATGCAGAAATTAAAATATTGATAAGTGACTGAGCCAGTTCGAAGAATAGAACTTTACATAGAATGTAAGGAATGAGGAAAGTCAGGACTGAATTACTATTTCTTAAGACCTAACTTACATATATGTGACATCTTGATCGATGTCAAACCGCATTGTAATATTACACTAATATTAACATCAAAAACACATTAAACGTGAATTATTAATGCTGGCATTTCAACTCACAATTTGTGAAGTTGAACAAACTATTAGGGCTAAAATAAAATAACCAAAACTTCGGTTCAATACCGAACAAAATCTGTAAATAACCAAATGCTGTATGGGCTGAGGCCAAATCGACAAAACGAATAAGTTATTGTTATTGTTATTATTATTATTATACATGGTTTATAATTTATCACTAATTTAATACCGACCCACTTCCATCGAGGCCGAGGGGGCAAACAATAAAGTCCATTTATTATACCAGGGGCGACAAGCTTATAATTTGACATGGTGCATGTGTTATCCAAGGGAGCGTTTTGCCTCCCTATCTCGTCGGTTTCGACGACTGTGTCATGGGTGGTCCATAAATTATGTCAAAACGTAAATTATCACCTATTAAGTACCACCCTGGTCCAGACCTTAAGCACATAGTGTGATGGGTTTGTGTGTCTGTCCGTCATCCGTAGTAAGCGCGCTACAGGTTGCACACCCGAACTGATTTTATTCAAACCAAGAAGTTTTTGCAAAAAATGTTGCGAAATAAAACTTTACGAGTAACTTTTGCCGTTTTAATAAAATACCTATATTTCGTAGATCATCTTATAGCGTTACTGAAATTATCTTGTTCCTTTGATGAAGCCAATGTTCACTGAAGCTCAGCATCTACTTCGGGCCCACGGTCGCAATTTTTTTTCGCGGATTTTTTCCTACCTATCTACATAATACTTTGGCAATACTAGACCAATTTCATCGAGCCATACATCATATGAAAGGTAATCACTAGTAGAATTCAAATATCGGAACGAGGCTCGCGTTTTCAAAAAACGTTTTCAAAATAACGGTGTTTCAAATTTTAAATTTCCCCTAGAATGTGTTGTATGGGCCACAACTAAAAACAAAAAAAAATTGTCTGCTTATTTTTAAAGAGCTTTCAAATGATATATCACTCTCTAAAATCCGTTAATGTTTTTAAATTTTCAATTATGTTTTTTTGAAACCATTTAAAATCTAATAACACGCGTTCGTGCACACAAAGTTATTTAGATTTGCCTAATTGTCACCGTCTGAATGGTATATCATGTCTACGTAAGTTTACTGAGTTACCGGTCTAAATCTTCATTTAACACAATATTTAATGCTTTAGCGGGAAATTCAAAAATTGAAATTTTGAATTTTTGGGCGTATTACAGAAATTAAATATAAATAAGATAGATAAAATAACTAAAAACACATTGTGCGGCTTAATTGCTTCCCTTAATTTAAAACCTTAATTGAAACTAAAATTTGGCGGCAAATTCAAAATGCCTAATTTTGCTGTTAAGGCTGCCATGAATATTTTAACCAGAATATTTTTGCCAGAATATTTTAACAGATAGAGAGAAGAGAGAAATACAATGTATAGAGGAAGTAGTGGCTTTAATGCTTACAGAAATTAAAGATTTTGTTGGAGTGTAATTATTAGAGTCTGTTTTAACAAAATATGAATTGTATTATTGCAAAAAATCCTTTTCACGTACAAAAATTTTTGCTAAGGTTACAGAAAAACGCAACTCTTTTCTTTGAACCAGGAAGGAACGTAAAATGTTGCAACGACAATGAATATTCGTATATTTTAATGCGAAATTATGTAAAATTTATGCAAAGCTACAATCTACAGTCAAAATTATTATAACTGCCAATTGTACCAAACGGATGATTTCTAATTCATTTATTTAGCTTAACTGCCAATTATTTTGTAACCTCCAATCAGTCGATTTCAACTGCCAGTCAGCCAGTATTTATGTGAGCCCTTAGATGATGTCAAACAATCTTTCTCTATTTAGTACCCCCTTACTCCTATGTCATCACTTGAACTCAGTAATGGTGCATTAATAATATCAACCAAATAATGATTTATTTAGTACCTTCCAACTACATGTCATCACATTAACTTCGACATGGTCCATAAATGATGTCAACCAAATGTTTACTAATTTAGCACTGCCCAACTCAATATCATCACATTAACTCAGGGATGGTTCATAAATGATTTCAACGAAATTATCACCTGTTTTGTACTGCCCCACTCCCATGTCATCGTATTAACTCAGGGATGGTCCGTAATTGATGTCAAACAAATAATCATCAATTTAGTATCACCATTCCACTCCCATGTCATAGATTTACCTTGAGAATGGTCCATAAATGATTTTAACAAAATTTGTAATTACTTGCGGTTTTTGTATACATCCCTAGCCGGTACTAATGGTTCTAATACTGCTCGTTTCCGAACCATTCGTACCCAATCAACTCGTACCCTTGCCGCTGGTACTGGCACCACTCGCGCCGGTACTACTCATACCAAGCATTCTCGCGCCGGTCCTACTTGTAAAAGTACTTCTCACACCTCTACTATTCGTACCAATTCCACACCTTCGCAACAAGTACCGACACTCCTCGCTCATAACACACGTACCCTTACCACTCGTACCAACAATACTAGTACCTGTTCCTCCTTGTTCCCGTACCGCTCGTATCCATACTGCTTTGTATTCATAACACGCGTATCCTTACGACTCGTACCTGTATTACTCGTACCTGCAAATCTCGTACCCATACTGTTTCGTATTCATAATATACCCTTCCTTAAGACTACATATCACTCAAATGTATAATAATGGTATCCAGACTAATCGTGCCAAACATTGTTGTACCAGAGTCCTTTGAACCGCCCCCATTCGTTCCAAGCTCGCGGTTTCGGAGCCTAATCGTACGTTCACTACTCATACGCAGACCACTTGTACCAGCAACATTCTTACTGCATCCCGCTCGTCCCACCCAAATAATAAAATTGTGCCTGCGACCACAGTTTTAAGTAAAATTGAAAATCGAAGGAAAAGAGGTAGAAGGAGACATCGGCGCTGCCGTAAATTGAGCTATTACTCCTTTATTAAAGCCAATATTTGCTGTAAGCTCAGCATCTACTTCTGGCCCTCGGTGGACAAACCCCCGCGAAGTTCCGGATTTCATCTGTAAAGGAAAACATCTTTCATTTTGGTTGTGATTTTGATACTGGGAGGAAAATATCCTCTGTACGATTTGGGAGGAAGATGTCCCGGGGGGATGTCCGGGGGTAAATGCTTGGGAGGAAAATGTCCTACAACCATAATGAACCTGTTGTAGTAGTGTAAAACAATATTTATCTATATTGTTTTAGATATTATGGTACTATTTTGCATAGGTAGAAAATTGCCTAGTATTAAATGTCTAGTAGTTTATCTCCTACGACTACGACGATATAAATAATATTACGAACTAATTGGTAGTTGTTTTTCTTATTCCTCGATTCCTAAACTCCCTATGCATAGCTTAGATGTAGCACTTTTTCTTTGGTATTATATGTGGAAATTCAAGTTATTCAAGAAGAGTTTGCTGAGAATAAGGTGGACACGGCTGTTTGTATATTAATTCTTCTCCAACAACTTAACTTGACAATAATGTGTACAAAGCCAAAGTCATAATTTAAATAATTTAAAAGGTCAGAGTCAAACCCAAGCTATACACAACATATTTTAGTAGCCAAGAAAGTGTACATAAGATTATGTTGTATGTGTGTCTCTGTGTGACTATGTAAATTCCCACAAACAAAACGGATTAAATTTATGATTAGCACGACTTGGAAGACAATCTGGGTAAAAAAGTGAAACAAAACATGAACAATAAAATAGAACATGATTTTTACTGATCAAGGAGCAAGTTAACTCCCATTAGTGTTTTCTTGTATGCAAATAACGGTAATTATGCATGTAAATGGCACGGTATAAAACTTCGAATGTAGATAATCTTGTTCTAGCAATTGTAAATTTTGTGTGTAAAACGTAATTTCATTTAGCACACTGAAAATGAAATTCTATGTAGCAAAGTTGTAGTTGTAGTATAATGATTAATTTTTAATATATATATCATATATTGTCTGCCATATTTTCCACCATAATGACTATCAACTATAGCACTGACTAAAACATGAATTAACATGAGTGCTGTTTAACTAATTTTTACGTATTCAATTCAGCTTTAAAGTTTAGTCTGTTCCTGAGGTCGAAAGCGATCGCAGAGGAAGAAGCGTTTTTTAGATTTTTTCTTCTATTTATTTGCTGTAAGTTTTAATCAGTGAAACTTATAAAATGAAAACAGTTTTACAGGCGCTTGTTGTTGCTGTTGTAGGGCTGTTAATATCAACTAGTTCAGCATGGACACCATTTGGAGATTGGGAAGATGGCGAAGACTTAAAAAAGGAAATTAAAATTTTTAACTCAGACGAGACTGACCTGAGTTTAGAGGAAATTGAAGCCACAACTTTAGGAAATAGTTTACCTTCTAATTCTAACTCAAGAAGTGGAAATGAATTTTGTGGTGATAAACTATTTCTAACGCCGCTACTGAGTGGTAATGAGAGTCGATTCAAAAGTAGCCCTGAAATTTGGAGAGAGTTAGCAGTTGTGAGGAACTTGAGTGATGTTTTGAGTTACAGTGGATTTCTTACTGTTAATGAACAATTGGGTTCCAACCTATTCTTTTGGTTTTTCCCAGCAGCGGTAAGTACATCATCGCATGGGTAACTTGAAATAGTAATCAAAGTATTTTACACTATAACATGGTAACCATTTCCAACATAATTTATGCGTAGTACAATCCTGAAAGTGCTCCGCTTCTTCTTTGGCTCAATGGTGGACCAGGAACCTCATCCATGTTTGGATTATTTGTAGAAAATGGACCTTTTTTCGTGGATGATAGTGGATTTCTTCAGTATAGAAAGAATCCATGGACACTAACGCATTCTATTTTGTATATTGACAGTCCCGTTGGCACAGGTAGTTTAATATTTTGTATATATTTTAATTCTAAAATTAAATTGCACAAAAATGCATAACCAATCTACGTTCTATTTTAAGGACCCTTTAATTATGGAACATGTCTAATTTGAACCATTAATTATTTTTCAGGTTTTAGCTTCACGCAGTCAGAAGAAGGTTATGCAAGGGGTCAAGAGGATGTAGCCAGGGACTTGTACGAAGCGCTGCTTCAATTTTTTACTGTTTTTCCTGAATTTCTTGCCCGAGATTTTTTTATAGCTGGAGAATCATATGCTGGTAATAGGCATAAATAATATTGTTAAGCCGTGATAATACATAAAATTTTAAATACATAGATTCTATATTAATTTTATATAAGCAATAACAATACTGTCATTCTATTTTTAAGGGAAATACGCTCCTGCTATAGGATTTAAAATTTTCAAAGAAAATAATCGTCGTGGAGCAAGTTTGCGAATTAATTTAAAGGGACTAATCATAGGGTCTGGATTTACTGATCCCTACAATCAGAATGACTACGGTGAATATTTATACAACATGGGTCTCATTGATGAGGTTGATATGATTCATTTTAAAAATGAGGAGGAGAAAATCCGTAAGCTTATCAAGCTTCAAAACTGGAGGTCGGCTACTGAGGTATTTTAAAAGTGTGATACTAAAGTACCTAGGAAAAATTTTAAACTTAAATAATGTTAAAATTATTGTTTCAATAAATTGATTTATTCATTCTAAATTTCATAATTTAAATTTCCAGACTGTCCAGTCACTCATTCTTGGATTTCCAAATGAAAGGCGTTCCCATTTCGAAAATTTGACTGAGTTTCGATTCTATATGAATATTCTCAAGACCACCGTACCACAACCATATAAAAATTATGCAGAATTCCTCTCACGTGATAGTGTGCGAAGATCTCTACATGTTGGGGATCAAAGATTTACTAGAACCAGTCGTTCCGTCCTCACAAATCTCTTACCAGATATTTGTAAATCAATGAAACCAGCCGTGGAGAAATTATTGGATGAAGATTATCGGATTCTAGTGTATGCACCACAATTAGATATAATTGTTCCACACACAGGGATTGATAAATATATTAAAAGTTTACGCTGGCATGGGGGGAGGCAGTACTTGGAGACGCCAAGAAAAGTATGGCGGGTTAAAGGAGAAATTGCTGGGTATACGAAATCTGTAAGATCTCTAGTACATTTAGTACTCAGAAATGCAGGACATTTAGCAGCCTATGATCAGCCAGAGTGGACTTTTGATATGATCAATCGATTTACCCGAGGGATACCATTTCAGTGATATAATAATATATAGAAATATTCCAGTGTCCGAGAATAAGTAGAAATATTACCTATTTATTATATTTAATTATTGCACAAATCATTTTATTTATTTGTATTTAAATTTTCGATATTTTTGATATTTACAATAAAATCTTATTTATTTAATTCTACAAATTGATTAAGAGATTTTTTACATCTTAAAATAGATCACAGACAGATGGAGAAATCAAGAACATAATGTAGGAGAAACAGAATTCATTATATAAACTAAAAACAAACTAATCATTTGTAAAAATTGTACATCGACATTTAAAAAAAGCAAACTTATAAAATTATATATATTTTACACCATTAATACTAATAACAATATTATCATTGAACGAATTAATTTGATTTGGAATTTATATTATAGAATGTTCCATTTCTTATAGCACTAGTCGATTAGTACTATATTGACATCACAAATTTTCAAATTTAATTTAATTGAATTTATTTTTGATATTTTGAAATCAGGATAGTCCAAAAAGGTAAGCAAGAACCATAAAAACCATTACCAATCCAAAACGAAACAGCGTAAGAAAATACATAATAGAAAAAAAGGAGATTGAGGTAGATTTTACGAAAGCATAAGGTTCTAGATCTAGAATAAAACTCATATATACTTATGTGTATAAATATACAAAAAACTATAATATTAAACATACACTAAATGCAGGTGGGAACATCATAAGAATGTTGAAATACATTATAAAGATTAAGCTGAGAAACCGAAACCTTCATATGACGCTAGGTAGTTTGATGGTTTTTTTCTCAGTTTCTTTTTCTGCGTCTTGTCGTAAATTATGAATTAAAAATGAAATTAAAAGTAAATTAAGGACAAAAAAGCTTGGAGAAACTTACAGTAGAAGAAGTACAAATATCTGTACAGAGGCTACAGTCTACAGGTCAAGAGTTAAAAAAAACGTAATTTTTGGAGTTTTGATAAGCGTAAATTGAAAGCAGAATTAATAATTCTGCTATGGAGAGGACATGAAATACTCATAGACTTTGTTTAGTGAGAGTAAGCATACTGAGCGTATGGGGAAGCCAAAGTGAATTGAGCAGCAGCTGGAGCATAAGTGTAAGCGGTAGTTGGGGCGTAGTGATATGGAGAGTTGACAGCTTGGACATATCGGATTGGAGCTTGGGCAGCCACAACAGGTCGAACAGCCACGGGCTTGACAGCCACAGTCTTGGGAGCTTGTCTGTCCACAACAGCATTGAAACCATTGACAGCATCCGCAGTGTAAGTGACAGTTCTGAGGGAACCATCAGGCTCTACCAAAGAGTAACTTCCGGTCACAACATCTCCGTCCCGAGTCTCACTGTGCTGCTTGTTGTCCCCAGTCACAGCATCATTCACGCTGTAGGAGAAACTGTACTGTGGATGAGGGTCAAAGGGTTCTGGGGCAACAGCTAGAAAAATATGATGTCGTATATGCTTAGAATTAATCTTCTTTGTTCAATTATTTTCTTAATTGTTTTTTTTAAATTGAGATTGAGGGACAATTTTGATTTTTTAATACAAACAAAATTGTGTTTTACCTTTAACAACAGTTGGAGCTGGAGCAGCCACGGCACGGATAACTTGGTATTGAGGAGCTGCAAAGGCTCTGTAGGCTGGTCCAGTGGTGTAAGTTACTTGAGCTGGGTTATGATAGGTATATGCTGGACCAGTCGTATAGTACGTCTGTGGGGCTGCAGAAGCGATAGCCAACAAGGCAAAAAATGCAGAAATCTATTCCATTCAAATAACACACATTTTGATTAATTAATTTTGTATATAAAGTATTCAGTATTGAGAACAGTTCACCAAACACTAATATTGATATATATTTTGGCTTCTCTCTTATTCACTCCTGGAAATATTTTAATACTTATAAAATATTTATTTTGTAGTAGATTTTCAAAGAAATTAATTTATCATGCTTTTAAATAAATTCAGTCTCCTCTCTTCCGGAAATAATCTTAATTTTTATTTTACAAAATTTTTACCTTAATCATGATTGAAATCCAAATTTTATAAATAAGTTGAGGGTGAGAGAATGAAGCTTATGGAGAAGTACAAATGATTTGTTAGAGAAGACTTTTTGAGATGTTAACCGAACACAAATCAATGGAGGAATGACATAATTTGAGTATGAAAAATTTACTTTTTATAGTCGATCAAAATCACGTGAAAGTAACTACCTCAAAAAATTCACTTTTTCATCTCATACACACATCTCCCCACATGAATATGTACTTGACCATTATTGACTACTTACATACAATTACAATGGGATGATGGGGTGCATAAAATTCTTTGTTTTGTTTATGTTTACATATGGCTCAGTGTTGGCTTAATAAAGTGCGTGTGTTTGTGTGTGTGTGTGTGTGTGTGGGTTAGGTTAATGCAATACATGTTAAGGTAAGTATTGGATGACCATTTTGACCAGTGGCATATACATATGTAATTATACCGGTAGTAGGTGTTAGATCTTACAATTTTACGAGATATATACACAGCATACTTATGTACCCAAGTGACTTTATACGGGTCCCCTTGTGGCAGTAGGACTATAATATGTAGTATATATGTATAGTGCTCTGTTTATGAGATAAATATTCTATGATTATTAATTGTAACATGAATGAAGGAGGTGTATCATCGCACCTACAGGTAGTTAACTCATATTCAATTCCATCTCATATAAAAACACACGAAGAGAACATGCAGTTTTTGGCGTTCCTGTGTAGCTGTCGTCTTGTCTCGTATATTGATTTGTCCGCTGCTGCTGGACTGGTTCGACTTGTTTTATTTCTACGTACCTACTTACCTACCTACTCACAGTTGACAGGACACTCAGTGAGTCAGTGTGTAATATAATATAGTTCACAATTTGGATCTGATTTGATCACCTTCCTGTACATGTACCTATAAATCCTCGTAATAACAATATAATAATATTCTTAATAGTCTTGGTTATGAATTATAATAAAGTTTATTATATTTATCGTTTCTTCCATTTATTTATTGCTCTGACGTCCACAACAACGTCCAACAACTCCATACTCTTCGGTCTCCTATGTCTCCTTTATATACAGTGCAAAACAGATACAGACAGTGCGGTAATACGCATACCTACATTATTGTAGGTGTACTGCATAGCATAATTTTGTCAATAAATATGCAATTGAACTATTATTATTATTACCTATATTATGAGCCGACAGGAGAATACTTGTAAAGCTGAGCATATTATCTCGTTTGTACTATTATTCAATTCTCTCACGGTTTCTTTATTTTGAATTTTGAATTCATTGAGCGACGCGGCTCTATATGCCTTCACAACTTACTATAGTTAGTTGCTTTCGAGTAGATTTCGTGTTCAATAAACTCACTGTTACAGATTTTTTTTAACATGTCATCTGTCTTGTGTGTCATGACAAGTGAACTTCTTACATTATAATTATACTCCATAACGTTATTTTATAAGCAATAATGGGACAGGACAGGACAGGACAGACAAAGGAGACTAGGGGTACGCGCGCAAGAATGCAAGCCGTGTTTTGGTTTTGAACGTGAGATGGTTGGAACAAGAGATGCATTCTCAGAAATTCAACAGATCATTATTTATTTACTCATTAAATGGAATAATGGAATCACTTAGCATTCAGCTACGCAACTATATAGAGTATAGAATATTTATGTATCTGGATATTTCATACCTACTTGTTTTTACATTAACAATATAATAATTATTATTATTGACTTATTTATTTATTTTAATTACTTGTTTGTGCTTATAATGTGTAACTCATATAGTTAATTCTTTCAATAGAATAAAAATACACTTGTGTCCAAATTTTGGAACAGATATACATATATTGTTTCATTTAAGTACTTAATCTTTAATGTACTTTATACTATATGTACTTAACGGGCTTATGATCTCGTCGGCCGAACTAAATTATACCACACATATGTAATAAATATTGTGGAGGATACTTTTGGTTAAAATTTTTAATGACAAGGTTGCTTTAAATATTTTTTAATTTAGAGCAGTACACAACAACAAATAAGTTGTGGTCGTAGGGGTGCAATATAGTTTTGAGGCGCTTCTTATTACCATTGTGTATGTGTTTTAGTTACTGCTTTTTATTTTATTATTATTACACCATGTGATTGACTATAATATTTGATTTTGAATTTCATGACCATGTCTGACCGTCAACAGTAACATTCAAAATGTCGCATGAAATTAAAATAAGAGTGTGAGAAGATTTGCTTATAGTTATTTGACTGAGAACTGAATTAAAAAACTAAATTCCCGAATTCAATAAGATTTTTTGAGTGAGTTAAAATATAGCTAACTATTTAGTGAGACAAAAGGACGGTGATAAAGAAAGAGCAATCATCATAAGATTAATGTATAATATACTACACTATTATAGCGCATATGACGGCCTCCATATAATAATGCATTAATTTGATTTGTTTTTCAGCTTCAATTTTTAGCATATTTAGTTGTTATACGACTCATCCCATTACTAATTGTAATTGCAATAGGCCTGTCTACAAGAATTAAAATTTGTCATGTTTTTGTTTTATGTCATGTCCACTCTCATTACAATTTTAATAAATATTGCCGATATCCCGCGCAGTAGCCTAGTTGATTGTAATTAATTAGATTTCATTTAATGGAGTGTTTGTCATTTAAGCTAACCACACCAGTGCCAGTTAAGTGTATAACAATTGTTAGCATAATTTTTTAAGTACTTCTCAGTTCTTCATTACAGAACATGCAGTGTACACAGTTAATTTTAATATCTTCTTTTTTGCATTATTACTATTACACTATAGTCTTGAAGTCTTTTGGTTTGACTCAAAGGTCCCACCCTCCAAACAAAGAGGGTACACAAAGAGGGCAAAAATTAGGTTTTGGGTTGAATTCAAAAATGTAGGGTAAGAAAAATAGAGGGTAACATTATTTACAAGAAAAAAATAGGGGTTGTTGGGTTGCAGAATACAAAATAAAGAGGGGAAAAAATGTAGGGTTTTGTCGGATTAAATAAAGGATATTCTTCGAAATATTTCGAATTATTTTTCTATATTATATATTTCTATACATTATGTTTGCATACATGCAATTTAT
>JAQFZE010003594.1:0-12357 GCA_034695245.1 Dicyrtomina saundersi | reverse complement strand
TATTGAGTTACAGTTCTTCTTTTACAATGCTCGCACTTTATAATCTTCGTGTTTACTGTTTATGTAACTTTTTAGCTTGAAAGAATAATTTAAAGTTTTCGACGATAAGCCCTATCCATCCTCTCTCCCTCTCAATGTGAATAATTATAATTTTGCTAAACTCTCAGCCTGGTGCTGTTGCTGTTGCTGTTGTAGCAGCTCGATCCCTGTTTCTCTTTCACTGTGTTGTGTGACTGATGGTGATTTTGTCTTATACTAAAGGTATAGGGCACTCACAGTCCAAGGTACAAGCAGACAGACAGAAAGAGATGGAGAGAGAGAAGATATTTAATGCAGAGGATGAGTTCACTAATGAACAGATTATTCTAATTCTCAATTAATCTAGAAATATTATGAACACATTAGAGTTATATCAGTATAATTACCTTCTTGTGCGAAGAAGGAAGACAGACCCATGCATATTTTTGTTAAAGGAGATGAGTGTAGGTATGCGCATATATATTTACAATATTTTAGTAAGTAATATGTACGGCTACGGCTAGGGCGAGACAAGGGAATTTTTATATAACTATATGACTATATATGATTATGACTGCAATAAACATAAACCACCCACACAAACATACTCTGTATAAAGTATATAATACTATAATAAACTACTTAAATACCTACTCCAACTCAAAGAAGAACTTCCATATGTCAAATATACAATTATATTTACAGTCCACTTCTACACTGTAGTATATATCTGTAGTAAATAATACATAGTACTTTATAGCTTTAGCATGTATTTTATACTTGGTTTAATCCGACATAAATCCTTTTTGTATAGAGTTTATATAATAATTATTATTTGCATTGTAGACTTTTCGTTTTCATAAAATTCATTAGGTAGGGAGACTAATCGGAAAGATAGAGAGAGAGAGAGAGAACCTACTAATTTATACTCAACTTAAT
This sequence comes from Dicyrtomina saundersi, assembly GCA_034695245.1. Lineage (NCBI taxonomy): Eukaryota > Metazoa > Arthropoda > Collembola > Symphypleona > Dicyrtomidae > Dicyrtomina > Dicyrtomina saundersi. The sequence continues at coordinate 11,400 of JAQFZE010003594.1, read as the reverse complement.
TTTGAATAATTACGAAATACAATTTTTATACATTTATATACTGTTTCCGTGTTAGTTAAGTTGAAAATATGCTATCTTCACTTTGGCAGAATTATAATTTATTTCATACAAGATTAAAATTGTTTTTTTAAACAATATATTCATATATATTCAGTCAATACAAATTACCTACATTAAATTTTTAGAAAAATTTCTTTGGATTCGATTTGAAAATTATCAAATTAATAATCAAATGTTTTAATTCTATTAATTTTACCCGAAGCCCTGTTGCAATGAGCAGATGAGCTTTACATGTGGAATGTTAAGACATGTTTTGATTGCTTGTGCCATTGCAGATAAATTGCTTTGCACCAAAATTGACACGTTTTAAAGAGCCTTACCCAGACTGGAAAGAAAACTTGGTGTTGCTATGATTTTCAATGTCTACAGATATGTTCCATGCTCCATAAAGATATGAGTAGATCATAGGTTTCATAAATTGGTAGGCTATGGCTTCGGCTTCGGCTTCCATACAGTGGCTATAGTAGTAGTAGTATCGCAAGTATATGTACAGCACTAAAAATGACAAATCTGTGGATGGAAGGCCAGGAGAACGCGAACGCCAAACGCCAACACGCAGTATATACATATTAAAGAAGCATTTTTGTAGATAAAGGAGGTGGTAGAATGTGAGTAAAATGAATGAGAACTCTTTCATCATGAAATTATGACAGAGATTGTCATCGATATATTTACAGCTTTTACATAGTGCAAGGAGTGTGGGATATATCCATATACCAACCACACTATATAGCGATCGAAATTCATGCACATATTACCTATACCAGAGCCAGAGCCAGAGCCAGAGACCAGAGACCAGAGACCAGCCTACGAGTCTCCTCACAGTACAGACAGCAGACTCGTTGCAGTCCATGTGTCTCCGTGTTAAAGATGGGTCTTTGGGTCTACTACTATTACTTGCGTCTTCCATATGGAATTCCTCCTTTCGTTCGTGTGTATTGACATTGATGCGTGTAATAGGATAGGATATAGTGCGGTGCTTTATTAATTTCAATCCATTGCATTGCCATTGTTAACCTCATTCCCTTGACTCATCGTCTCCGCATTTAACAATAACAATGATATGATATGACGGGATCGCACTCTCCATCGCGACTTCACTCATCAAAGGCATTATTTCCGAGTAATAATTTTATTGTTATATATAAAAATCAGTTTTAATCTTTAAGTAATCAAGTGCCTTGTTTATGCATACAGTATAGTAGATACTATATACGTATTTAAAAAACTATTATTTAAAATAGGTGAAGAAAAATTTTCTATTCTATTCTATAAGTTATTAGCGGTTCTTCTTGGGCATCTTGGGTTGTTGATTTGTCCACAATCCGCACCAAAGGTGCAATATGTGCAAACTCTCCATTGTTTTTATCTATCTCCACACTCCTGCCTTGTAATTGTAGCTTACCTCAAAACTCAAAAGGAAAAGTAACAAAGCTGAGACAATAAAATTTCAGCGGAAATCGTTAATTTAAAAATGGTGGAGTAGTCATAATAATCCTTTCTAACGAATCAGGTGACTTACTTTACTTACTTGATGACAGTGTGTGTAGGCATTTATACTGTTACTACTATTGCAATATTCGATACTGTAATTTAAATAGGTATATCTGCCGTACTGTTGGTGTACATATGGAGGTGTGCAATATTTTTAAAACTGTTACAAGAAGCTTTGCGATATTGCAAATTATGTAGAGATTTCTTAGAAACCTCAATAATGTGGTCTATAATGTTGTCAGTGTTAAATTAATGTGATGACTCAGGGAATGTTAATTCACACAAGCCTATGTTTCACACTTGTTCACAAGTGCATAAAAGTGAAATACCTAGACCTTTCCATATACATAGTGTCAAAAGCGTAGGTAAAATAAAGCGTATACCTATACGCATAGCAGTTTGTAATTCAAAGGGCAAATGTGAGAAACACAATAATACAATTAATACAATGGATTTTTTTGTTTACAGATTACTGCTATATGCATAGAATGCATATCAGGACTGTATAGGCATAGGTATAGAAGGTAGGCTATAGGTACCTATGTAAACTTATTATGTTTATTTATAAGTCACACAGTCAGAGTTTGACATGGTGTTTAATTACATCGATTTTATTATAACTCAATCGGCAAAATTGTCGACAGAGAATGACTTGATTTTCAGGTCATTTAGTGTCATTTGTTGATTTTATGCATAAAGTAATAGCACCGCAGTTCATAGGACATGCTTCTCTGTAAATCACAATTTAAATGCAATCAGCATTGAGCATTGGCATTAGCTATTTTTTTTACTAATGTACTAATCCCCAGGCCTAGCCACTATTGCTATTGTTAATTATATTGCTACATAATTATTTCATTTTTATTAGAAATATGAGTAGGACCTCTCCCTTTATAAGAGCGACATTATACGTACGTAATGGAGCTGGATGATAACCGCGCGGCTCGTTCTCACTAAATCTTTCCCAATAAATTATCCCTCCAATTTTATTTGAGTTTCTTGGGTTGCGCAAACTGCACCCGCACAATATGCAATCCAAAGATAAGAATAAAGAGGATCCATATAGATAGGAGTCCGGATTCAGATGCACTCATCCCACTTTTGATAAATGAGTAATGAGGAATGTTGACACAAGTTATTTATCTGTCCTTCTTGTTTGATTTGCTCTTGGTTTCGGCTATTCTTTCCTGTGGTTACGGAGTGTGTCTCCAATTGCATTAAATATTTTTGAGTTGTTCTTGAGACCACCTCGACTCCATTTCATCATTCCATGACACAGCATGGCATGCATTACTCCGTGACTTCCACTCTGCCTCTGTCTATTGTTGGAGCTGGAACTGGAGCTACACACGGTACGGAAAAGAAGGGAGACGAAGACGAAGAAGAAGTTGGATGGTAGATATTTTTTTTTAGGGGAATTCGAATATAGAGAGAAGGATAGGGATGTGACTTGAGGAGAAAGGAAAGGACGGATGTTGGATTTTTGGATGGTTTGCCTTGGTTCTGGTTTCCCTTGGCTCAGTGCTGTGTGCTCAAGTGAAGAGATGGGAGAAAATAAGAGAGAGAGAGAGAAGAGAGAAGAGACGTGCGAGTGTTGGTTGCGTATTTATCCGAGCTTGGGATGTAATCTTTATTAGAGTTTTTGGGAGATTGGCAAGGCAGAGGGTTTTAGGATTTGGGGCTCTCTGTAAGCCCGGATTTAGATTCATCAATCACGGTAGATAATCTTCTTATTTCTTATAGTTCTCTCTCTCTCTCTCTCTCCGCTCTCTTCACACACAGGGGAGGATCAAAAGGCCCATCCACCGAGTCTCCATAATATATATCCATCTCTCCGAGCATGTATAGCTATATGGCTATATGGATATATATAGGTATAGCTCTCCACATAATAGCACACACTATACAATCACATCATGGGGGAGAGAGATGTATCCTGCCTGTAGATTGTAGATGTAGCTGTATGTACAGGGTAAGGTATAGGTATATCTCCTATAGGGATGTAGCTATATAGACTGAGCTTAGGAAGAGTGGAGCTGAGTAGAAAGTCCCAGTCCCCGATCTCATCCCTCAATCCGGGAATTTCCTCCTGAAGCTCAAGCTCCAACTCTAAAGAGTTCTTACTCTAATCCCTTTTCGTCAACTTAATCCGTAAAACTATAATCTACTTGGCTATACTCGACGAAGCTCAGAGAGAGAGAGAGTGGAATACAAGGAAACGAAACGAAACGAAACGAAAGGAGAGGTCCTCTCATCCTGAAGGAAGCTATACACTCTACACTCTACACTCCCATCCCCTCCCTTGTCTTACATCCCATTCATATCTATATAACTATATTATACACTTGCTCATATAATAATATAAACTTCTCTCTCTCTCTCATCAGCCCAAACTATTTTAATCCTCCCAAAATTCTCTCTCACCCTTATAACTAAACTATCCCACATGTACGAACAATTATTCTAGCTTCCACAAGAAAACTCTCTACTTTCATCATCTTCTCCGCGTCTTCTTCATCTCTTCCTTGGCTGACTTTATCCTATGTATGTACGTCTGTACGGAGGACGGACACTATGGGATCTACTAGTGCGATGCACTTATGTATGTAAGTAGGTAGGTAGGTAGGTAGGTAGGTAGGTAGGTAGGTAGGGAGAGAGCCGGCAATAATTTTAGAGATAGCCTTTAGCTTGTGCTTGTGTATATTATATCAGTAGCTCTATGACTTGACGGTTTCTCTGTACATGTAGTAAAGGTACATACGTACGCTTAATTCCTCAATGTATAAGAATAATGTGACCAATTCAGTGCACTTCTGTCTGTCTCCAAGTATACGCGTATAGCCTATAGCCAAACTGAGCTATATGCTCTGGAGCTTACCTCTCTCTCCTGCTTAATATTGCTTTGTGAGCAAAGCTGCTGATTCTGACTCATCTCGTTCTATCTCACTGCGTATGTATATCGGGATCAGGATTGTGGACGTGAGTGTATGGAGCTCTGTATATATAGCGCTGGATATATGGATGGAGGTTCGTAAAGTAAGTGGTGCTGGTGTAGTGGTTATAGGGACGTAGTGTAGTTCTCTCGCGACTTTATTTAGAATTAGAGTTGAGTCCTTACACAGTTGGTCTGGGTCTTTGTATGTGTAGTGTAGATAGGAGGAAACTATTATGTTTGTATTTCGTTGTGGAGATAGAAGGAGGACACGGTTCCCCCCTTTATCAAGGAACCTATTATGTTTATTCCATTGTTAGATCTCCTCCGTAAGCCAAAAGATTAAAGACGGGGAAGAGCACGTACATATCTTGCCAACATCTTTTGCTTTATCCCATCGTCCGGATTCTCCGTCCTCCGTCCTCCGTAGTCCGTGTAGTTTTAACTTGCCATTCTACGTAATAACTCCAGCTTCAATCTCGCCTCGACCTTCTTTAAAGGAAGGGACAGGGCAGTGCAGTGTGTGCACTGCTGCTGTCGATGTCATCCACATGCACCAGTACCAGACCAGACCAGACCAACACCGACACCGACACCAGTTACCGTACAAGTCCTCATAGAACTAGACAAGGACGAGGAATAGACAGATAGACAGAGATCGTCCCGTCGAGTATTATTGGAGTAGCAGTACCTACATAGCGGCTTAGCTTAGCTTAGCTTAGATCTGGTGCTGGTACTGTCTCTGGTCCTGGTCCTGGTTCTGATTTTGGTGGCTGTTTCAGAAGACAAGCAACGTCCCATATGCTTCTCACGTCAATCAGAATCGTGAAAAGATCATGAAATTTTTACGATATTTGTAAAACCTAAAAAAAAATAAAGGAGTCAGTCCTAAGAGAAGCTATAGGAGCTACCTACATAGGAACAAGAAGGATAGACGGATATACATAGTGGAGATAATAATAACAAGACTCGAGATGGAGACTGTCATATATGACTATTGCCTTCCTTCTCCTTCCTCGCTCCGGTTTGGGTGAGGATTTTGGATGAGTGTGTAGAGGAAGGATCCTTAAAGTCTCAAAGAGCATGTTTCCCTCATGTTGATGCTGATGCTGCTCCGCTGTTGCTGAATGTCATGTGTGTTGTGCTCTGAGGAGGAGAGAGATGAGACAATACAATATGTCAACGGAGCAGAGAGATATTTTGAGATATTGGGAGATAGACGGACTTTCAGATTTTCTCAAGGTAGACATAGAGATGTGCATATGACAGATGTCTATATGTCCGTATTGGTGGATGTGTTGGATGTGTATGGATATGGGATATGGTCCTGGATGTGGATGTAAAGCTGTGATGTGATTGTATTTAAGCCTTTACCTTGTTTATCCCTCCAAAGTCAGAGTCAAAAGCAAATAGTCAATGTTTTTGAGGAGTTGTGTTGTTCCGTTCAATTTGGAGTGAAGGGAGGGAAAAGGGAATTGAAATTCCAAAAGGAGCCAAGGCGAATTTTCCCCAGATGGGGCTAAGTGAGGAATAGGATTGGGAAGGAAGATGCGAAAGGATTCAAGATGAGCTTCTTCCTCCTCTCCTTCTTCTTAGTCTTATTCCGACACATCTTATTCTTCCTTCCTCTGTGACGACTCTGTGATCACTTTTTCCCTTCCACTTTGACTCTCTCAGCCAGAGACCCGCACACAGATAGAGTTGTTTCAGCCTCTCGGAGAGTGTCCTTGTGTGTGTGTGAGCACCTGGATAGAGATAGATGGACGGATTGAATTCGGATTCGGATGGAACCAAGTGTTAGTGCGAGGGCTAGAGAGGAGCTCAGGATAGGACTGACTGACTGACTGTCTCCTATCTGTAGTATAGGGTGAGTGTCTCCCCGTGTGTGTGCCTGTGCCTCTGTGTGTGTGTGTGTATCAGTGGGCTGTGTAAGTTGTGTCTTGTAAGAAGGACTGCTAAGCCTGAGAGCGAAGTCTAATCTGTACTTTGTTGTACTTATGCGCTTAGAGCTTAAAGTTAGCTTCCTTCCATTTCACTTAGGCACATTTCATAGGTTTCTCCAGGCTTGTTCAATATTATTCCACTTACATTCTTTCCCAGTTTAGTTTTGGTCTGGTCTGGTCTGGTTTCGTCCAAGTCTTACTTAGTCCGGGGCTCTACATATATGCAGTCACAGTCCTGGTCCTTGGCATAGGTGCCCATATTACATATGGCTATGGATATCTGCGTGGGTGAGTGTGACTACTAGCAACTAACTCAGTCGTCACTGTAGTCAGTAAGGTAAAAAGTAGAAGGTAACTAAACTTCTTATGACGGCCCTCGAGTCTGTGAGGGAATGCAAAATTCCGAGTCAGAATGAGACAGAATGAAAGGAGCGAGCTTCCAAAATTCCAGCTTGTCAAGTTGAGTCAAGGCGTACAAATGCATGAAATACTGTAACTGTATAATGACAGTGGATTGAATCTATATTCTTTCTTCTACTACTATAACTATAAGTCTGAGACATTGTCCTAATTTTACCTGGTTATTATTAGCTATTAGTTAATACTTGAGCGATGAATACAATTTGAAGATTAGTATGTGGACTGGTGACTGGGCAGTGGGCAGTACATGCACACAAATGGGATCGGAATCGGCGATTGGTAAGCATTATTGCGGTGACAGTTTTGGTGGTGACTTTATTTTACTACTTGGGTCCTATACTATATGCGTCTTCTATATGCAATAATAAAATAATGTGATGATCGTAATATAACAATAATTACGAGGAAAGAAAATACATGAATGATGATAATACACGTGTTGGAAACTTGGAACAACCTCACATTACTATGAGAAAAGTCAAGCTTTTGTGGACTTGGGCGCAGGAACTCTCATATATCCATCCAATTTAGATTTTTAGACAAATCTTATTTACTTGTCAAATGGAGGGCTTGTCCATCAGCTCAGCTCGAAATAATTACCATAGTCATATCATAGCAAATAGCTTAATGACATTATTAACGGTCAGCAACCGAACCGATTTTACACGTTATTAGTAATGGAATCAAAGGAAAAGTCTCTTGTCTCTTGTTACTAGACTTGGACTGGATTTTGCCTAGTCCTAAATTTTGTCCGTTTCTTCTTCGTCTACTTACACTGATATTATACTTTGAGAATTTAAATACTATGAACCTATTACATTTACACAGCCAGTTACCTCCCAACTCCTTTTATTACCAATTACTAATACCACTCCTAATTACCATTCTTCTTATACTTGTTAAGAAAGAATTCTGGAGGAATGAGACAGAATTCACTGACGTTACATTATTATAGCATGTGGGTAGATGTATTATTGGATTAGACTTTAGTATTAGTTTATACATATAAGTAACACAGGCACGGCTTGAATTAATTTTGTTGAAGTAAATACTCATAATAAATGTAGGGAGATAAGTGCGTATCTAGGTACGGATGCACTTATAATATGTATTTATACGATTACTATTATTTTTGATGGGCATACCATACAAACAACAGGGTGTAATACGCGACATATAACTGCGCCAAATTCGTCTGTCTCAGATATTAGTTGTAATTGTAATAATTCAATTATTAAAGTAAGTTTGCCTTCACTCCTTCACTCGGGTACTTAATCATGAAATAAATACTGTTGACTAACGATCACACCGATGCGATGTCGGATACTAAATTGTAAATAGTAATTTGAATATTTTTCATCTCCATTAATTCATGCCTGTGGTTTTTACGATCACTCGCATTTTAAAGAAAAAATATATCGATCCATTGTATGATCCCATAGCCAAGCTATAATTTCCTTACCCCTTACAAATGAGAATATGAATTAAATTATAACAATACAAATAGTCCGCTTTTTCCTGCGGCTGCTATTCAGCAGTCGGTTTTAGATTGTTTACCTTGTAGATATAATTATGTAGATATGGAAAGGAAGAAAAAAAAGAAACTTTTTGTCAATCCACTATTAGCATAAGTAATTTATGAAGACGCATTATAGGTTTTAGTTAAAAAAAAAAGGAGCTGGAGAGTTTAGGATTGGGGCTGTGAATCTAGAAGAAATTTGAGACGAGTGGTGTCACAATGCATGTGCATAAAAATACTTATAGGCAAGAACTTATACCACAGGGCTCAAGTTTACATTTTTCAGTATATGTATAACAATAAGAATATTCTAATTGGGAAATTATGGTGTTGTGACGTGACGCACGTGTAGAAATAAAATATCTCAAATGCATATTTTTAGGTGTCGAAGCATGTTTACCTCAGGTACACGTGGCATATGGGAAGGCATGGGTATGTATGGAGCCTAATTTGTGAAACAAAGGGAAAAAATAAATTGTCTAACGACATAATACTCATCAGATACAGATACTTGTAGATGAGGTAGATGAGCTTGGAAATTTGAGATTCGATTTAGACGACATGCCAAGTCGACATGGACACTCAAGTATTTCGAATATAGAGTTAAATGTTTAGGCAGAATATGTTATGCACCGTATCCAACAAGCCGCTACCACAGAATACAGAATACAGAAGCAGGGAGACTTAACTTAGATAACATATAAAATTATAAAATGTATAAAGTGAGCTCTTCTTCTCCTCAGCTCGTCACCGTCATACCGCCAGTTCTCATTCTAATTTCTAATTCTGATATGACTCAAAGGAGAATAAGACTTTGGATTCGGGTTGAGGCAGAGGGAAGACTGAGTGTTTGTTAACTTGTAAGGTTTCAGGAGAGAAACGTGGACGTGGTGGTGTTTAGGATGACACGGCTCCAGTTCCAGATATGCCATGGATGTGGATACCTATATTCCGCCTTTACAAACACAGAGAGTGCTAATGCAAAAGTGTACATACATATACTCAGCATAAAACATAATAAGAAAGTGGATTAAAAATTCGGGTTTCGTAAGAAAGCCGGATTAGATGGGAGCGAAAAGAAAAAAAAACTTTTGCAAGGATTCCCTGTCTTTCTCTTAGCCTTGTCATGATGCCCTGCCATATTACATGGTATGTACAGAGATAGAGATACAAATAGGCTCGTCGGTCTCTTCGCCTTCTCCTGCTTTCTTTTTCATACTTTTTTTCTAGATACACAACAATTTACGAAGGATATCTTCCTTCGGGTCTCTCACTGACACTGTACTGCACTATACCCAGTATACTCTAAGCTATGGAATGACTCTGACACTCATTCCTTTAAACCTCATGTATTTTCCCTCCCTCACTGGATTTTCTTTTTTACCTTTTGGGAATTTAAGTTGCTTCAATTTGAGTCAGAGTCAGAGTCAGATTCAGAAGACTTACTATATGGAATCATCCACTGTACACTTTCACATTACACTCCGAAAATTTTATACTACACGTCTCCGGGCTCACGATCAGTCAAAAGCTATGTAAAGCTGTGTAGGTAAGAAAGAAAGTCAAGCTCATATCCGAATCCGAGCCACTGAGCGACATATCTACCTAGGTACATGGGATTTATTATGTCATCGTGGAGAACTGTATATACGGCTCCTTCTTTTCTAAAATCTAGAAAAACGGAGGTAAGTACGCAACAGTACTTACGATTAGCTATATCCTGTGAGTATGTTACTCTTATATGAGAGCCAAATACACATCCACTTTTGCTAATAATACAATTCAATAATAATGCACATTATATTATTGCTACTATTATTTTTACAGACACGCAGTTGCTCAATGTACAGTCAATGTTTTGTACTTGTAAGTGTAGTAATAACTAAGTATAGGTACCTACTGTACGTGCTATATGGAGCTAGTATGCCTTTGGAAAAGTTACATCTCTTTTGATCTGGTCTGATACAATAGAGATAATACGGATAGATGGATCGCGTGAAACATTACTTTTGTATTTTCCTGTATAGATATATACTGATTTACTGCTATTCTTGGGAGGGTAGTACCTACCTCTATGCTTTGCTAGTGCCTCTCCTTTTTACTTTCTACTACTCATGCCAGATGAAATTTTAATCTCCAATCGAATCCGAATCCGAGGAGCAACTTGATTTTGGTTTAGTTTTGGGGTTTGGGGGAATCCGATCCGATTGCACTCTGCTGCTCTCTGCTCTGATTGTAAGTCTTCTCTTCCCTGCCACACCGCCTGCCTCTGTAGATGTGTGTCTCGGTCTCGGTCTCGGTGCAGTCAAAGTCAATGTGTGTTTTGCTCATATTAGCAATGTTTCATCTCCCCAGCTCCTTTTTTATCCCCGTTAGAATTCCCAGAGTGTCGCCTGCCTGTCTGTCTGTCTCATCTGTTCAACCCTTTTCCTCCAGTCGAAAACAATTACATAAAAATAACGGAATTCCAATGGACTATAATATACAACCTTCATAATAATATTTGTATTCGTATGTTGTGTAGGTATCACGTAGGTACATGCTGTACTTACTATACTGTATTTAGGTAAGGTACCTACTTGGTTTTTGTTTTTTGACATTACGCACTTTGCCCTTCTCCTCGTCATCTTTTTGCCGTTGTCAAGATGATGTGTACAGAATGTGATGTGACATTTGGTTTAACATATGTACTCCGGTGTCAAATTCACTTTTGGATTTAGTCGTATCTGCTTTTTATTTTAGTGTTTCTTCGATATCATCGCAATAACAATGACGACACAACTGTAATGATACTGTAGTTATAAAACAACCCCAAAATTAGTCACTTATTTAACGGGAAGAGATTATGGAAATATATACAGATATGCAATTTAATTATCTCTGGTTATTACCAACTGAGATACTACCATTATTTTTTTAATTGAAAGTTATTACAACTAAGTCGTGTCATAATCATAATGACTACCATTCTTTATTAGTTACTTCTGGCAGATGGGCAGTGGGGAGCATGGGTAGTTATTTCGGCTGTTTAC
>JAQFZE010003593.1:0-12359 GCA_034695245.1 Dicyrtomina saundersi | reverse complement strand
AAGCATGTGGACTCGATCCTTGAAAACCCCTATCTCGTTGCCGTCCATTGGCACATGAGACTACCTTGCCCCCCTTTGATTTGTTATGTTTATACATATGAACTTGCTTTTGACCCCGAAGCGTCAATATGTTATAAGATTAAGATCATAGGATTAAGGTAAACCTCTTTTCATCAACAATAGCAGCGTGAAGCTCAATCTGGAGGACTACATGTCCTTCTTACCCAGTCAAACTATACGAAATTAAGACCCCAGAACCTTATGAGGCCTTAATAAATATAACAGTGCAGTGCATATAAATAAGGCGTTTATAAATCGTAAAATTTTTGCAGCTTATAGTCAAAGGCTCAATCTTTATTGAAAACTTAGGTAATTTCCTCAGACACCACACAAAAACAAACATTTAACACTTTGTTTTATAAAACATGCAGTATCAGAATAAATAAAGTCGACTAGGTAATACACATATAATATAAAATTTTAAAGATAGAAGAAAAAATAAAATTTTAGCATTACTCACGCAACAATAGTGTTTAGTGACGATCACAACGTAATTATAGTAATGGAATTTAGGATGTTAATGCAGTATTAGATAAAGCGTTTTGAAGACGGTAAATTTTAGTATTATAATTACTGTGTGAAGTACATTTATCAACAAAGAAAAGACGATCAGACCGGAGTCAGAGTTGAAAAGAGAGTGTGGTATCATGTTGAAAATTATTTCTGTATTCTCATCTGATTAATATAGATTTGTACATCATAATGTATTATTATATTTATTGTAATCACATGATTACTCTTAAAATAAAGCAAGCTCCACGCCATGGTTTTTGCAAGATTAACCCTTGCTACATACACATTTGTTAAGATAATTAAAAGGTTGCATTTATTGTGATTCGGTCTCACTACTACTAGTAAATTGTACTCATCATTGACGTCTTTTTTATCAAAATGATTAACCTACGAATCTTTAAATCTGAACGTAACTTAATTTATGATATTTTCCTATAATCATCATATTCAACATACCGCGTAGTAGGGAAAAATATTCCTCTATATTTTAACCCCCTACCAAAAATTTAAAATTTCCAAAAGCCCTTAAAAATATAATAAGTAAAAAAAATTATTTTTAAATCCCACCTAATAAAATATTTTTAGATCATTTTGACCAGTTTTTGAATTGCTGGTCACTACTAATTAAAGGTTATATACATAGGCTTTATATTTGTTTGTTTGATATTCTAACTTTTTCTGAAATGCATCTCTTTAGCATACTGCTTGAAGCTAGGCGTATTCTTACTTTTAACTGCATTCCTTCTTTTATTAAAAATCTGCTTACTACCTCTCATCGTTCGCACTCACAGCTTCACAAACTTGATTTTAATCTGATTGTCCCTAGACGTACCTACAAAATATTCGGAAACTCCTTTTCCTACTCCTTAACCATAGCGTGGAATTCTTTCCCAAAGTCTATCAAACAAATTAATAAATTTAATGAGTTCAAAAATGAAATCAAGCAAATGCTTGTTAAGCGCAGATCTAACTAACAAAAGTATACGTTATGTACAGTACTATTGTTATAATGATTCTGGGTGTCTCTGTATTCATTGATTTAGTTAGGCGTTAAATATTTATAATGTCTCGTTTATGAGACCAACATGTATTTGTTGAAGAGAACGACAATAAAGCCTAATAAAATACAATACAATTGACTTTTACATGTAGTTGTCTCCGCAACTTGTTGTTTCTAGCCTTAAATCGTTCACGAATTTGCTCGATTGTAAGATCCAACTCGTTTTGATTCTAGTTGTCATCGCCAGTGAGATTGTTTACAAATTTGTTGATATTGAACTCCTCCTTCTGTATTTACTTTTTCGTCTCGTCATCACAGAATCCACAAAGTCCATCCTTAGAGTGTATGGCTTGCTGCCAGTAAATCAGGTTTGGCGTCAGCTGCAATGAAACTCTTCAACGCGTTATAGTTTTGTCCAGCACCTCCAAAGTTGCTTTGGTCAAAGCTCCTAGAATCCAAGCCCGTGACTGATAACAAGAAAAAACTTTAAACAAATCTCAGGATCAAATCTGGTCATTTTTAGTTAACCAAAGTAAATTCTTCGAACCGCATAGTCCCATTCAAGTAATACAGACGTCCATGCCTTGGAATGTGATAATTTTGAAATGTCGGATACTGACCGTGCAGTGGAGATGACACGATTTTGCATTGTTGTCAACTTTACAATGATAAGGTACCGGATCTCCCACACCCCGATATACTTCCATCATATCAAAGGAGCAAAGAACTAGATCTTCTCTATTTCCAACGTCCACTATCTTAATTCTTTTGCCTATCAGCTTTTTAAGAGAGGCGATTCTTCGTTTAATTCTTTTGACCTGGTGATCGCGTAGTTGTATTCTTTAAGTTTTTTCCTCCTCGCGTGTGACTTTTCTATTTTTGGTTTTCCAGATTTTTGGTGATCGTTTCTTTGTTGCCTATCCAATTGCCAACTATATTTTTGCCTGAATTTTTAATTATAATATTAATTTATTGATTCTTATATTATTACATGAAATTGTTATATAAATATAAATTATTTTATTATCCGTAATGTTCTTTTAACGTTGGTAGAAGTCATGTTTACAGAACTGACATGTATCTGCTCGGTTTAAAAATCATTCTGCTACTTCGTGTTATAATTTCTTATTTCTTTTCGTCATGCTCATTTATTTTACTAGGTTCATCTTTATGTTTTTTTTCACACATGTAGGTTTGAATTTTTAAATTTAAACAATATTTTGCATGCTAAAGATCTTAGTTAGGAAGGCATAAACGATGGAAATATTTAAAACATTCGTATAAACTAAGATTAATGGCAAAATGAAATAGTAAATAATTTAACAAATTACGTAGGATTAGAAATACCTGAAGAAGGAATGAATTCAGAATTATTGCAGAAATTGAACATAAATTAGATATTAAAATGAATTGAATTTCTTCAATTGATGGCGCACATAAATGTGCTATTAAAAAACCTGAATCAAAAAATAAACTGTATTTATTACATGTGATCTGTGGGCAGTGCGACTCCTCCAGGATGTAACTTTTTATCAATTTATTTACATAAGCTGCTATTTCTTTCATCTCGTGTGGTGACGCTTTGTTTAGTGGGCTGCTTTGCGGTGGACTGTATCTCCTGTCAATGGTCTTGGGTCGTAATTTGGCAGCCTGTGCTGCCCTAATTGATCATGCAAACACATTATAATATTTAGTACAGAGCTTTTTGACTTATTGTAATTGCTGCTGTTTTAAATCTGGATTGATGAGTAATTTTTTACCTGCTATGTAGTAAGTGGTTTAAAAAATTCTAAGGTTTTGGTAGTTTTTCTGATGAAGGCTCCTCACGATAGGCCTTATTATCATAAACTATCTGATTCTGATTTTGTATGTGCTAATTATTGTACTTCTGTACATTGCTACTGTGGTTGGCTTAGGATTATACACTGGTACTTCTAGAGCTGGCTTCTGTAAAATTTCTATGGCTACATATACTTGTTGTTTCTTGTAGACGTGTTAATTTGGCTCCATCAATAATTTGTTTTCCTCTAAATTATTATAATTTACTGGTACTAGGGTAGACGATAGCGATAATAACTTAATTGTTTTCGAAATTTTAACTTTATTTGTAGAAGTGTAGATGTGCTAAGAGAATTTTGTGCTGGGTTGCCCTTCAGTTAAAAAATTAAACATTCTTAAAAACGAAGACGTACACCTGCCCTTTTGATAGTCAAAGTTGACATTATTGTTTGAAAAAGTCGAATCTTAGAACTATGTTCCTGAATGTTTCTGTCTGAATGTTTTGTTAATAAATGTTCTACTTCAATTTTATTGTTATTTGTTAATAATTTAAGCTTCACTTGTCCTACTGGTGCATGTTTTAGCGTGCTAATTCCAATCACTATCAAATCATCAATGGGCTCAATAGTGTCTGGATCTAAAATTTCCTCTCATACAAGCGACAGTGTACAACCCGTATCTATTAATGCCAACTATTCCTGTCTATTGTTCTCCATTGTTGCGTGTGGTGTTTTTCTACCCACCAGTCGTATTCAAGCGTGCGTCTCTCCTTGATTTGCCTCGTCACCGCTGCCTTCTAGAAAGTCACTTTGATTTTCTGTTCCAGTGTTGACTTTTTTCTGTCTACTACTGTTGCTATCGCCAGTTTCATTTTTTATGGAATTCTGCCTAGGAACCACTGACTAGCAAGTCCTCCATCTGTTACCCGACTGTTGTGTTTTATAAGCTTCCTCCAAGTGTTCAGTGTCATTGAGTTTCTTGTTTCTCGAAAATGTTCCCACAAACGAAACCGTAAATTTCTAGAAGGTATCGAAGGGTCGCCGCTCTTTGCTCTAGGAAAATTAGTCGTAGGCATTGTTGACTAATGATTTTAAAAACAGACGGATTAACATTTAATCCCCACATATTTGTCTACTTATGAACTGCCTCTTTACCATAAAATAGTGTTGTAAATCCTTGTTCGTATAGGAAATATATAATCTCCTTGATAGCCTTTTTTCCATACTAATAGCTGCATGCAACTAAGTGTTTTTTACCCATAGTACCCTAACATCTCATCTTGGTATTGCTCTAATTTGCAACAGAAGTATTATTTTTATTTTTTTGCATATGTAAATTTATGTAAAAATATCCTTTGTTCTCAAATGTATAATATTATGGGCTTAAAAGTAATTTAACTTAAATCCAATAGTTAATTATCTTTAATTTTTTTAACTAACTAATTAAATTTCTATCTCGGGTTTTTGCTTAAAAGCTGACTTTGGACAGATAATAATTAGCTCAGTTATTAATACATTAATTTTAAATCACTGTATTTTCTTTTGCTCATGAGTCTTTCTCCTTGTGACCTTTTGATATGTATGTTTATGCCCTTTTGCAATTCTCTATTTTATATATTTGAAATATTGAAAGATTACACACTAACTTATATGTTTTTTATCTTTTTTGTTCCTCCTAGGTTTCTAACAAATTTCAGGCCCTTGTTTTAGCTCACCGCTTGCTTGTTTGTAATCTGTGTTAGGTTAAAAAAATTTGTCTCTTTCTTTTTTGCTTATTCATTTATCAGCCGCAATCACAGATTAATTTAACAAGGTTCTTGGTATATTAATAAATAATAATTGTGCACTTTGCTATAGGGTAGGAAATATCCACATGTATTTTGTAGACTAAATTTTATCAAAACTCAATCTTGGTCTCAAATGTTGTAAACTTGCTTATTTAGGCGTCAGTCGTACATAAAGATAACACTTCTTGCACTCCTATATACTTCTTATTATTCTCTGTACTTATAAACATATTTAATGATTGTTCTTATTCTCTGTACACTCATTAGTATGCGTATTCCACATTTACATTCCCAAACCACTTTTCCGTTGACTCACTAGCTGTATGCTTGCCTTCATGTTAGACATACACTAGTTACATTACGTACCTACCTTTTGCAAACAACCTCAGCTGTGACACAGTCGAAGTCTTTATTTGTACAAATAACATTCTACTTTTTACAATATCCCTTTTCCTTTCAACTCCCTACGTAATCATTTTGAACATAAAATCTATTAAATGTAAATGCATAAAAAATGAAATAAAAAGCGAATTCAAGCACAGCTCGATACGATTATATACGACAAGACAAGAGAAGCATCATGTAGTCATTATTACCCACACACTTTACTTGTTGTTGTTATTTACAACTACACACACTTGTCGCCTCTGTTGTGTCAGTATACAACACAAACTTATTTCTTTACTCTTGCTCTGAAATAAGTTTTTACCCCTCTCTCTAGGGAAGACGATACAAGCTATTTATTTTTACTTAAGCTTGAATTTTGCTACAGTGTAAGCAACCATATATTAATTTGAAATTTTAACTAAATTCGTTAAGTATATTTATAAAAAAACAAAAGACAATCATACCCTTAGAAAAAAAGCTGAAAAAAGAGTGTGGTCTCATGTTGAAAATCCCTTCTTTTATCACATCTGATTTGTGCAGATTTTTACATCATAATCAATTATTATATTTTTTGTAATTACATAATTACTCTAAAACTAAAGCATGCTCTACAGCATGTTTTTAATAAGATTAATCCTTACTACATACTTGTTTTTTTAGGTATTAACATGATTGCATTTATTGTAATTACGTCTTACGATTCCCAGTAAATTGCACTTATCATCATTGACGTCATTTATATATCAAAATGCTTAACCTATGAATTTTTAAATCTGAACGTAACCTTATTTATGGGGTTCTCCCATAATCATCATATTTAACATTATAATAGCTTGAACACTTAAATAAACTGAATTTAATTAAACAGTTGGTAAATTTTATTTTTGTCGAGAAGTTTAAAGTTTATTTTTTAGAATTTTAAAGCGCGTCTAAAAGTTAAATCAATTAATCAAATAATTGCTTGCATAAGAGCAACTAAAATAACTCATAACCAGAGAATATTGGTGCATAGTGGTATTTGTAAAATTTAAATTTTTAATACACTGTTGGTTAATATACGTTGATGGAAAGTGTAAAGCGTGCAGAATTGAATTATTTATATGTTCTTTTTACACTAAATAGTCACGTGTTAGTTAAATTGTGATGGCACTAACGGTAATTTTTAACAACTTTGACGCTATTATACCTGTGACAATGAAATTTATCATAAAGTTGGCTGTGTTGACTGCATT
This sequence comes from Dicyrtomina saundersi, assembly GCA_034695245.1. Taxonomy (NCBI): domain Eukaryota; kingdom Metazoa; phylum Arthropoda; class Collembola; order Symphypleona; family Dicyrtomidae; genus Dicyrtomina; species Dicyrtomina saundersi. The sequence continues at coordinate 5,602 of JAQFZE010003593.1, read as the reverse complement.
GTCAGAAACCCCGTTACTTATGTTGCTATTGGAAAACGTGGATGTTGCCGTTTTATCTAGTGCTTTAATATTTTTATACTGAAAATATCCTGTGCTATGTAATGCATGTTACATGTTCGAATTGGGATTTCTATTTAACTCTTCTGAATTTAACCTAGAGCATGAATAAAATTATATACTACAGTGTTTACTGAAACTTGAGACGCAATAGTCTAGAAGAATATAGTATACAACTAGATTTTACATCTAATATATCTTATTTAACTAAGGACCAATATCCTTGTAAAACAAAATGTAAATTACCAATTCTGTATGGGCTGCTGCTAAATCTACTCAATGAATAAATTATAATTATTATTATATAGTACCTAAAAGAGACTCTCCTATACGGGTTATGTTAATTACGAACGCCAGCCATGGTAGTTACATAAATATTTTGGTCATGTACATACCAAGTCTGAGATTTCTTACAATGACAAGTGTTTTTCCTCCGAGCCTACTACGCGCCTCAGCCATAGTAATACATACAGACATACAAACTAGCCAGACAAAGTAGCTGGAGTAGTTGGACTCTAAAGATAGACGTAGATAGAGTCCACCACCATCCTCAAGTAATGGTAGGCGTAAATAAGTATAATGTACATACATAGTAGTATGCATACTTCAAATTACTGTTAAGTAAACATACTATAGTACACATTGAGATGTACGAATAAATGATGTCAAGAAAAATTGAAGGGTAGGTACAGAAAAGTATGTAATACAGTACAACGATACAAAGTAGCTGGTATACATATAAGGGCTTATAGAAAATACTGACGTACAGAAAAACACGTTATAAATACGTAACATGTGCACTATTGGTAAATGATAGAAGTGAGCTAGGAATAAAAATTTTTAAGAAGTGTTGTTTTTTATAAAAGAGTACTTGTGGCCAGGTAGGAATAGAAAGTGTGCGTAAAACAGCGAATCCTAGAATCTAAACTACGTAGCGTGAGCCTTTGCTAAAAGTTGTTGTATATATTGTCAATACAAAAACTAATTAGGCGGTTATCACATGGGTAAGGTCATACGTTCATATCTTAATAAAGTTAGTTGCATAACATTCGCATCACATATGTACCTGAATGGTTGAATTTCTAATTTGATCGCAAAGTAATGCTTGCATAGATGTATTTCCAAAACATTGTGTATAAAATTTTAGAAACAGATTAAGAAATCGTACAAGCTTGGGAAATTGTGAGTGGGAGGTCGCATTAACTGAATTTAGTTATACTTTTAGTAATGCATTTTGACAAAAAAATGAACTATTAGCTACGCAAATTATATATGCTAAAATAATTAAACTCTGACACCTGCAAGTACAATTAGGTATGAAATTAAACGAGACGTGCGTACAATTGAAGAATTGACACAATTAACTAAACAAAAGCTTTTGTGTAAGAAGTGTAAGAGTATATCATTTTATATTTTAATGTAAATTGCAGGTCGTAGGGTTTACAAAATACGCATTTTCTGAAAACGTAAGGGATATAAAGTTCAATTATTAGCAGCACTTTCACGAAATGGCAAGGGACATCACGCCAGGATTCGAATTTATACAGATCGCCACTGGAATACAGCTTATACCCCACAAACTAAAAATGATAGCATTTACTTCAGCCATTCTAAGCAAAATTTTGTTTAATAAAGAATGTCGGCAAGCTCGAAAAACAACAATAACACTATTGAAACAAGCAAAAAACAAACATTGGAACGACGCGACGAGAAACAAATACCTTAAGCAAGTTAAAAAATATAACAACACACGAAAGCAAAAGCAAAACAACTACTGAGAAAACGCTATCAAAATTCTACAAAACGCAAAAATCCAACACGTTTTCTGGAAAGAAATTAAAAAATTTAAAAGACAGCCCACGACACAGCACAACATAACTAACAATGAGTGGATGCAATTTTACAACACCATGATGCCAGACGGACCCCGCCGACAAGCTTATCAAACACAGAACCAAGAAATCGACACACCAATTGTAACGCTGGAAGTAAAAAAGGCAATAGCTTCACTGGCGACCGTGTCCCCGAAGTAGACGCTGAGCTTCAGCAAACATTGGCTTCAACATAGGAGCAAGATAACTTCAGTGTTGCTAAAATGTGATCTATGATGTAAATATATTTCATTGAAACGGTGGTGGTTACTCAAACATTTAAATTTTGCAACATTTTTCCTATGAACTTTGTAATTAAAATAAAATCAGTTTATTAGTGCGAGTGCGGCTTGTAGCGTGCTTACTACGGAATGGCAGACTAACAGTCAAACCCATTTCATTACATGCTGAAGGTATGTACAAAGGTGGTTATAAATAGGTGATATTTTAGTTTACATCAATTATGGACTACCTCTGACTTAAACTTTAGCACCAAAAGGGCAGAAGGGATGGCAATAAACTCCCTAGAACAACGGATGCACCTTGTCTATGCAACTATAAGCGTGCTGAGCCGGGTATAAATTCACCACGGGGGTGGGGCGGTGATAGGTGATAATTTTTTATAGAACATATCTAATTTGTTGTAATTACATGAGAAGGAACTGGTACAAATTCGGTGACAACTCTGTTGACATCATTTATAATGTCATCTGTCATCTACGTGCCATGTATGTTATTTACATTTATATAATGGTTACATAAATGAGATAGGGATCTATAACATAGCGTTATTTGAACTACGTTGTTTTGGGACGATCCCCATGGGTCACATGCACTCAATCTCTTGTGTATGTAACACGTATTAAGCTGCACACTTTTGTGGTTATTTAAAATTATTTGTAAACCATTATGTATTTGCCACTTTTAAGACCGTCTATTCAGGACGTCTTCGCCCATGTCAATAGGTCTCCCTGCAGAATAGTAACTTTCCGTCTTAATGACCATCGATTATGTAATGATTACACTAATCGATAGGGATCTGTAAAATAGAGTTATTTAAATAACGTCATTTACATACATGTATGTAAATAATACGTTAATATTGAAAAAATGGTTTGCATACCTTGGTATTCAGAGAGTAATGATTTGGGAGGCGTCATTTATGGATCATCCCAATAAAAACGTGTAACATTAGGTGACGTTATTTATTAACCCTTCTAAAAAAAGGAATATAGACCATCCCAATAAAATAGTAAAAATCTAGGTTACGTCATTTATGTGTCCTGCCATTAAAAGAGTGAAGATTTTGGCAATGTCATTCATGGACCATCCCAATAAAACAACGAAAGAATTTTTACTGTGGGTCTCCTCTGGATTTTTTAACTTTACTTTTTCTTCCCATCCCCCTCCCCACTATCATGTACGTAAGTGTTTGGTTTGTCGTTACACGTGTAATGCAAAGATTTTTGCTATTAAGGTATTTTTCACTTACCTTTTCCCCCTCTCTTACTCTCATATCTATCATAATCATACTGTGGGAGCAGCCGTAGTATTTATTATGCATCTTTAATAGTGTATATAGTACTAGACGGGTTGGTAACGGTGTCTCATGCATAGAAATCAAACAGGATACTTTTTTAAAGTGTGCTAATTATGTCGTATTCGGGTCTGGACTAATCGTCACCAACCCTAGACACGTTACAGGAGGATGACAGTGGGTAACCGTGGCCAGTGGTCACGAGGCGCACTTAAACCACTGCTGGCGGTGGCCTAAAGTCTAGTTGAAAAGAAATGACATTAAAGTGTTTCATTCATGCAAGTCACAGAAACATAAATATTTAGATGCCCAACTGCAGTTTTAAAATTGGATGTGCAGTGTTAGTAAAGTATTGAAAAGAAAGTAACAATTTACAACACTGCACTAATCGCAAAATTGGAACTGCCATGACTGAGACTGCGAATTAATTAAATGAGTAAATTGGAATATTGGAAATGGTAGTCGGCATCGTAAAGTCAAATCGCCCGCCCAAAAGATGATACCGTAGGATTTCTATTCCATTCTGCAGCATGCTTATGATAATGATAAGGCAAGTTTTAAATGGCAATCTTTAACATAGAGGATCATCATTTTCCATGTGACCCACCATTACCGTGGGTGGCGTCATTTGTGCCCCCAGCTCCCAGTGTCTGATTACAGATTCACGATTAGTCAGATTATATTGTAGATAATTGGAGTTCAGTCTCAGACACGGTCCACGACACATCAACTTTTACAAGCTCCTGCACAATTAATTTATCCTGTTGTCTTCTAACGTGTCTTCAATTTTATAATTGCAACACCAAACTTCAAAAAATAATCACAGCCTAAACTTGTAATTTCACCTAATTTGTGACTTCATTTTTTCGAAAAAAACGCAAATAAATTAAATTTTTCACTTTGTGCAATATTTTTGAACTAAACATCTTTTACATACGTAATGACGTGTTCTAAGGTTTAAAATTATATCATTAAATTCTAAAATCTATTTCGAATCAAACATTGCTACTTCGACCTAAAACAATTGACTCAGTTTCCAGAAAAAAGGCAAAAACACAAATATATTGAATAATTCTCTAAAATAAATTTACTTACTTTGTACAACGTAAGCATTAATTTATTACCATGATAAATTCAACATCCTGCCGAACGCTACAACCGGACGTGCTTAATTCCATTACAACAAAATTGAATAATTTTGCAACTCAACTTAAATTCCTCACACAAGACAGCACAGCAAATATTCAAGATATATACTCTCATATATATACAATACAGAAAAAGGCTAATAAACTGCTCCCTGATATACTAAATGAACTCCAAGCAATTGCAAAAGTCCAAAACAAACTATCTTCATTTAAAACCCAAGCCATTGCAACAATAAAACCTTTAATTCAGAACGTCAACAAAATCGAAAACGAACTTCGTACTCAGCAATCACAGGCAAGCAAATTCTCACAGCAACTGAAAACAATGAGCAACAAGCTTAACGACATTGAAGCTAACTGCAATAAATCACATCTGCACTCAGCTCAAAATGCAAAACTGCCAAACTCTTTCATGCAAAATTCTCTGCTTCCTCCAACATACCGCTTCGCTTCTCAACACAACGGAAACTCCATAGTAGTATACGGTGTGCCGGAAGCTGACAAGGAATCTCCAACACAACTTCACACAAAAAAAAATTCAAACTACTCTAAACCATATTGGTGTTCGGCCCATCTCATCAATTAAATGCACTCGTCTTGGATCCCAATATCCAACTCATACTCGCCCGATTCTGCTGACTGCAAAAAACATTCAAGACATTGCAACTATTTGGGCCCACAAACGACAACTAAAACATTTGAAAGCCACTAAATCTATCTACATTGACAGATTTCGTTCACTTCAAGAAAATAGAATCCACTATGCTCTTGTTAAAAAAGCCCGAGAAATCAAGTTTCAGCAACCATGCACGACTACAAAAATCTATGGAAATCAACTAATTGCAACACGTGACAGCAAACAACTTGTATTGACCTGTGACGATTCTTTAAATTTTTATGAGAACATTCCTATATCAACTGCTTGAAACGCTTCCGATTTTACTATGGAAAAACAATCTCCACCGACAATTCCAATTTTCGAAGCATCG
>JAQFZE010003592.1:0-12362 GCA_034695245.1 Dicyrtomina saundersi | reverse complement strand
ATACCCTGTTAAGCGTTTCTGAAATCATAGAATAAAATAGAAAAATATTAATGATGTTAATCATTAATCAGATTAGTGGAATTCAATTAGGCGTGCTCATAATGTGCAATAACTGTTGACTATTCCTATTAGGTACATTACCTGCAAAAAAAGATGTTCTATATTTTTGTGTTGTCGTACCTATGAAGAATTATTAGAATTGGACACCCGTCGTTTCTTAATCGGAACCACCATGTCGAGTGGTAGTGTTTCAGAGTCATCAGGAAGGTCATCATTGTTATTTTGATAATCACAGATTTGATTGGGTTTTGTATTTTTCCGCTTGTTTGGCAAATTTTTCTTTTGCAAATTCAAATTTAAATTCATGCTCATATTATTGGTACTGGAGATGGAGCCCGTGGACTTGCTACTCCCACTGTGGTGACTGTCAGCATCCCCATTGCTCAGACTGTCCTCCTGTTGTTGTTGTTGAGCTAGTTTCATGCTCAGCTGTTGTAGTAGAGGCTCCGTCATGGACAGCATGGGTGTGTCAGACATATGGGGGTCATGATCCATAAGTAAATGAATCCCACCATTGATGGGTTTAGTTTGAGCGGACATGGGTGGGAGAGCTGGGAGAGATTTGGAAGGTCCTTCTCTCAACCATTTGAGAACAACACGGATATTTAATCCAAATTTTCGAGCAACCCCCCTTGCATCCCCAGCCACTTCAATATCTTCCGAAAATGCCTCCAAAACTTGCTGTTTCTTATTATCAGATTCAGAAAGTCCGGCTGCAGTGGCTGTGGCTGGAGCTGGAGCTGTATTCACGGATGGATTTAGGTTTAATGGCGCTGTTGATAGGTTGAGTGTTTCGGGACTTCGTGTGTTCGCTCGGTCTCGGTCTCGATCTCGGTCTAGATTTGGAATGTAAATTGCATTTTGAAGAGGATTTGAATTATTTGTTGCGGATGGATTTTTAAGCGGAATAACATTCCTCAAATAATTTTCAAGTGTGAGGGAAGCGGCATTGAGGAGATTATGTCCGTTGGGGTTTGAATTTGAGGAATTTAATTGAAGGCTGTTTAGAATTAAACTATTTTGATTTTGGTTATGGGACGGGGAGTGCATGGGGCTTTGTAGTGGAGGAGCTAGTAGATTAGAGGTAGAAGTTGAGTAGGGTGAAGTAGCTGTTTCGGATTTTGAACTGGACATGGGTAGAGATCGTCTAGAATGGTGATGGGAAGGAGGAGGAGGAGCTGACGTTCCTGTCGCTGTTGTGGAAATGCTATCATTGCCTCGGAATGCAAATGAGGCGGTGGTTGTGAGATCCATACCGTGACCGTAGTCAGACGGTGGATTGGCCGTGATTTCCAGCATGGACGTTGGATCTAAATCATCATCCGTAAGATTGACAGGTGGTCTTGTGATTGTACTTGTTTTACCTGGCCTTTGTTGCCTCTTCCGTGGAGCAGCTGGTTTCTTCCCCGCACCGCCACCCCCACCACCACCACCACCACTAGATTTCCCATTCCCTACAATGGTTCCCATAATATTAGGAGAATGGCGGGATGCGGCGAGAGCCGCAGCCACTGTTTTTGGTTTACTTGAGCTGACAGGTGTCTTTGGAGAGAGGAACATGTGAGGATCTGAGGATGTTTTCTTTTTCCCGCTTCCATTCGTACTTCCACTCGTTGAAGCTGGTCCCGGACCCGGACCCGGTCCCGGTCCTGGTCCTGGTCCTGGCCCTGGTCCAGGAGTTGATGTTGGTGGCATTGACATCCCAGCGGCTGCTGCGGCTGCATGAGCCAGTGGGTGGAACCACGACGGAAATTTGGAAGGATCTGTTAGATTACTGAGGTTCAAAGAGTTTGCCATGCTCATTTCACTGGGGAAGACGGGGAGATTAATTCCAGACTGTTGGAGCATTTGATAACAATGATGATACTCATCTCGTTGTTTTATCATTTGTAGTGTTTGTTGAGCCATGTAGTCACCCTTGAGATTATTAGTATTGCCACTGCTCCCATTGCCGTTTCCATTCCCATTCGGATGTCCAGATGTGGAGGCTGAGGGTGATGGGGTGGATGTGGAGGGGTACCCGCCGCCGTAGAGTCGAGAGAGTTTCGTGAGTGTGATCTCCTCCTTGAGACATGCTTTCCTCAAAAGTGTAAAATCTTCTTGAGGATAAATGTAACTGAGTTCATCGAGAATTTCGGAGGGTGTGGAATGATCCGAGTCACTCAAATTATGACCATTGGTGAGATTCGTGTAGGTGTGATTACTCGTGCTACTACTACTGCTATTGTTGTTATTGGTACTGCTCCCATGTGGAATATGAGTATGATTTCGAAGGGATGGTGATGGACTGTTACTTGTTGCACTTTGAGGACTTATTCTGGGAGATCGATGATCTGGTTGTTTCCGAGTGAATGACGGGGTGGAATTACTGTGACTCTGACTACTCCGTTTACTGCTCGTTTGTGGATGGAGCGGTGGACTTGGATCCATGTCATGGAGCATGGACATGGAGGAGGCAGAATTATTCAAGAGTCCTAAATTAAGAGCAGTCGACATGGTTGGGGATGAGGATGGATTCTGTGGTGACCACGGAGCTTTGAGTCGAACAGCATCTCTGAGCTGAGCTGAGTTGAAAAGCGTATTGATTGCATTGGCCATCCTAGGATTAGGATTAGGATTGGATTTCTTTTTTGATTTCGTGTTTGATTTCCCTTTTGATTTCGTTTTGGACTTTCCTTTGGATTTTGAAGTCGACTTGAAGGATTTCAGACCAGATTTTCCACGTAGTAAATTAGTAGGATTAGTCCTCTCAGTCTTCCGGGGTGCATCGAGCGAAGTCCAATTCGAATTTGAATTCACCTGTAATTAAAAAATTACAAAAATTGAATTAATATTTGTAATTTAGGCAAAACTCCAAAACTCCCGTGAGTGCTGGATTTACACCGATGCCTATTAAATTAGCAACAAGTATAATTCCCTTCATATTTCGCTCTACAATGCTAATGCTCAAATACGTGTATGTTATGACTAAGACGATATTCGTACTACTACTGTTAGCATATATAATATTGTTTTTGTGATGGTAATTAAGGGAAATGTCTCGTAATTGTTAATGTGAATTTTCCAGACTAGAGATAAAGCTACTACACTACACACGTGAGTGGTTTGTCAGTGTGTTTGTGTGTGCCTCTGTGCGTAATAAATATCTGGTCGTAATCGCAATCGTAATTATTATTTCCCTTCCTTTAGGTGGCTTGAGGAGAAACGCAAAAACCACTGGTACAAACACTTTTTGTTAGAGGGTAAACACTGCATTTAAATTCCATATTATCATTTCCTCTCGTATTGGGAGACGTAGACCTTCTTAACGTGTTTTAAGCTTTCGCAATCAGTACTGTGCTTAGTGCTCACTGAGTAGAATGAAAATGCATTGTGATTAAATCGTTGGATAAATAACTTTTTTTCTCCGCTCAGAAATAAGTTCTTCTTCTACCTTCTAGCGTAACATTTTTAACAGGAGTATTATTATGATCTGTACACTAAAACCCATTTACACTATTATGTTTGTACTTTTATGATTTTTTTAAATACAAATACAGCTGCAACAGACCTGCATTCCTCCAGACCAAGTTCCAAGCTCATTTAAATTGAGCTCGGTAATTAATTATTGGAGTCAATAATATTGTTAGAGGGGTATTATCTCCTTGTGGATACGATGCGATGGTCGGTCGTCCTTGTCCCCTTGAGGAATAAAAACATGAGTTCTGATACTAATATAGGACTCTTGCACGACCAAAGAGTTAAAGAAATGTTTTGAGGACATACAATTAATTACTTCTTCAAATCCCACACTAGTAAAGTGTGGAACAACCAAGAGTACAGAAGTATATAGACACAACTTTGAACTGACCACTTTCCTACACTCCCACTGCACTGATCGCTACAATAATAGTAATAATATTGCATATATATTAATTATTTATTAGATGAGGGATTATTAGATGACTGTCATTTGATTTCTTTTAAATTTATTAAATTACAAGCCCATCATAACTATATCAGTTATTCACTGTCACTCTGTGTACTCTGAACAAAAGTACGCACAACGCACTCACTATTAGTAGTGTAAACTATTAATCGTAATAGTATAGTTGTAGCTCTTGATGTAATTGAGTATTTTTCACGGAATTGGCTAATTTAAGTGTAGCTCTGCCTACACTTCCGTTTATGATTTATTGCGTATTTCAATTTCTGTATAGTATCCCGTAGTTGAACAACTCACTAGTCAGTACTTTTTTATACAAATATTTTGTTTCAATGTAATATTTCGTATTTTTTTTAGCTTCAATTGAAACGAATTACTGATATTTTTAGTGGAATGTAATTCCAATTCCTCCTTCCTCCTCAATTTACTCTACGGATCACTTGTTTTATTTCATGCCAGTCTCCGCGGTACAAGTTTAAGTAGGGGTTTTTTAAAAGTATTTAATGGGAATGGAATGAATTATAGCTCAACTATTGTCAGTCAGTGTCACTATATATGAAATCAAAAATAAATTAAAATGTGTGTATGTGTGTGTGTATATAATGGAGACTAGCTACTGACAGTAAAATAGTATACAATATTCGAGTTTTCGTACACAGTACCTAATAAATTAGGGGACTACCAATCAATGCGCACTTATTTATGCGATGTTGGTGGATTTTAAAATTTTTCGAGAAAAAGGTATAATGGCAATGGCAATAGGTTGTGTAAATAAAGTATGGGGTTGTTGTGAGGAGAATGCTAAAAATAAATACATCCTCAAAAAAAGTTCCAACTTTGGAAACGGCTAAAAAGGGTATGACTATTAACGTAATAAACAAATGAGGAAGAAATTGCCAACAGCTAAAAGTCTAAAATAAAAAAATACTTGTGGCAATGTGGCAAAAGGGAACTTTTGTAATAATAATTAGAAAATAATAAAATCAAAAATGTTTCGAATCCTCACTGTACAAAATCAGTAGTAGGTACCTACTGATATATAAAAGTGTTGGTGAATGTTGTTGACTGTCTGTAAAATTGTCAGAGGAATCGCTGGATAATATAATAGTAGGGATATAGGGATGTTGATAGACTCACTAGTAGTCGTATAGTCAGTATGAGAATGTGTGCAGGAATACAGGGAGAGAGAGACACGGAGAGAGGGAGAGAGAGAGACGAAGGCACGTCAAGTTTTGCAAGCTTAACTTTGGGATTTGGATTTAGAATTGGAAGGGAATTATTACCAAAAGTACTGAGTGAGTATTTCGTTTTCTTTCGTGTATATTATATATATTTGGTATATATTATTTGGTTTTGGATTTGGCCTTTTCGTTTCGTTGGTTTATTATGAAGGGATAAGAGAAGAAGAAGAAGGCGAAGGGGGGATCATAGAAACCTACTACTTCTCCGTAGTTCTACTACTTACTTACTACTTTACTACTCTACACAGTAAATGGACATGGACATGGAAAAGAACTAGAACTGCGAGGATTGGGATTGTGGGATGTTCAGCTAAAACTCCGACACTATCCTATACGAGAGTCACAACAGTATATACTAATCTAAAATCATAATACCTTATATAGTACGCACTACTTACACTCTTCCTCACTCTTACTCAACTGTGTTACTGTTAGTGTTAAAAACTTCAACTTGTCGTAGTCAGTCTCACTAGTCAGTCCTGTACAATTGTAGGATGTTCTCTCATGCTCATTTAGTATATATTCGACCAACTTTCAAGGGTTTCATTTTCAAATCCACATTCAAAAAAAAATCCAAAGGCAAACGCAAAACTGAGTGAGTGAGTTTTTGAAGCCTTATTTGAAAGCCCTGGAGCGCTCTAACCCTGTAGGCTCCATACTTCCACTTCGCCTTCGCTCACATTAACCATAAACAGGAGATGTGATGTTCTCTCTCTCGCTCTGGCTATATAAACCTCCCTGCCCTCACTGAATATCTCTTCCAGAGACAGAGTATAAACAGAGAGAAGAAATGCACGGATACGAAAATATATACAGGAACTGCACGTCCAAACCTTCTAACTACAACCTGGGAGAGAGAGGGAGTCCATAGTCCAGACCAGAGAGGAGTCCAAAACTAAAAACTACACCGAGTATTATTTTATTATGTACCCCCACACAAGGGAAAGAGCCTCACTCACTTTATGCAGGTCCAGGAGCAGCAACTTTAGCACTTATTACACTTACCTACTTAGTATATTTATCAAGGGGGACGGAGTACCTTCTATGTAGAATGTAGTATGGGCTATACACACAGAAGTAGGGAGTATAGTCTATATAGCATTTTAAAATATTATAAACTATTCTCACTCTGTTTTTCGTATTGTAGGAAGAAAGCATTGAGTGCCTCTGTCTCTGTGTGTGTAGTTGCAACATTTTAAATTTTAACATTGGCATGAGTATTATTAACAAGATGCATTGCTATTGCTCCAACATTGTACATTGTAGTGAGGGGCTTTAATAGTTGGAGTTGGATTTGGAGTTTTCAAGACTCCCAGATCATAATATAGGTAGGTAATAGGCCTATATAGTGTAGGTAGGATGGTTCTGGGTTCTGGCTCTGGAGTCTTGTCGTGGTTTTTGACGGCTGCGATGCGGGTTACCCTTACCCTACCTACCCTAATGCTTATTGTTTTACGATTTTCCTCATTCCTTGTCGTCGTCCTGCTCTGACTAGTAGAGTTGAGCTCGGATCGTCATGGTAAGGGAAGGGAAAAGGAAAGGCTTCATATGAAAAAGACAGGTATTCTCTGACTCGTTCTGTTGTATGTATCACGTTGGATTTTTATATGAGAAACTCCGTTGCACTTAACTTTGAGCATCCCCCTACCTGGCTGCCACACTATTCCCACTGCCTTCCTTCCTTCCTCTATCCTATCCTAGCAACCAATGAATAATATGCAGGACTTTTACTAGTCAGAATCACTCTTTGTCTCACTAGCACCACTCCTCTGTAATATAATGTGACTCCTATATCATTGACTTAATACAATTTGAGTTTTGGTTTTGGGTGAAGCTATATACACACAATCCACAATCAAAATTTAAAAGTCGAATTCTACCTACTAAAGCTAATCCAGTGACATGACATGCAATGCAATCATAATGTAAGGTAGGTATCGTATAACTATACTAAAGACTAAGAATACGCATAACTGTTTTTTTTTCTCTCTCTCTCTCTCACTATTTTGGTTTAATTCTTATCCTTTAATATTTTCACTCAGTGCACTCGCTATAAATATGTTTAGCATATCTCTGTTCTCGTGTGCACGTCCTCCTGCGTTGCGTCTCCACTTTTGACTTTTACATTTGGTTGGAGAATAATGCAGTGGGTACTATAAATACATGTGCAGTTGTTTTAGTGTTGCACTCTGACTTTTTTTGATTGTATGTCCCTACATATGTAGGGTGGGTAGTTTTCTTTCTTGTGAGTGCAATGTTCAAAAGTGTGGTCGAGGTCTCCGAGTCTCTGATCGTAAAAAATGCATTTCCCTTATGACTCTGACTAGGAGAGAAATATCATTAAAACAAAAACTGAGCCTTTATTGTTTTCATAATTGGTAGCCCATTGCCGATCTGTCTATGTAGGTACTTTCGGTATATAGTGGATTAGGTAATACTGATATAATTATACCTGCCTCCCTCCCTCCCTCCCTCTCCTACCTACCTACCTACTAGTACCTACCTACTTGTGCATTCAGAACATTGTACTGCAATAGACTGCGACTGGAACTGGAGGCATAGAGCAGTTATCTTAAGCTTTCCTGGGTTCATGCTATGCCATAATCAGCTATAGCAGTAGACTACTATCTGCATACATACCAATAAGGAACAAGTCCCCATGCTAACGATTAGTGCAAGAGCCAAAGCCAGGCAAGAAAGGCACTGTGAAGGACACGAGGGAAAAGAAACTAGTTGTACGGTTACATTCTATAGCTACCTACGTAATACATTTTTTATTATTTTCTTCGGCCTCTCTCTCTCTCTCTCGCCACATATTTATGTGCTCAACTCAAACTGCATTGTAAAAAAGTCAAAAGTAAAGGGTGAAGGGAAGAGGTGAAAAAAAAGGACCAAAAGCCTGCTGTTGCATCATCTGAATCTGAATTCCTCACGAATGCGTTTTGCTGTGCCATACTTTGTTATATATGTACGTAGGACCCTCCTGTTATATATGTCCTGTGGCCAAAGTATAGTGCTTATAGATACACTACTATAATATTGTGTAAAATTAAAATTATAGAAAATGTTTATTCCGGAGATGTAGCAGCGCGCTCTTGGTTAATTGTAAATTGTAATCTTATAAACTTAATCGTATTCTTGGTATGAATCCGAATTCAAATTTAAATTGACTATAAAAAAGCGGAGTTGAGACTGACTAAAAAACGTAAACTTAAATAATGTTTTATACAGTGTATTTCCATGATTAGTATATTAATTATCCTTCCCCTCACTCCTGTATTAGTATTGAGTACTCAAGAAGAATAAGAATACGGGACTGACTGACCGTGCGACTACCTTAATAGTTGTTGACGCTGGCTTTGTTGGGGGAGGTGGTGATCCCTGTTGTTGTTGTTGTTGTTGCTGTTGTTGTTGTGGTTGTTGTTGAATCCACTTTTGAACTTGACGACGATGGATTGTGAATTTTCGAGCAGTGGCCCTTTGATTCCCGACACACTCCGGGTCGTGAGTGAAGGCGTCTACGACACTCTTTTTAAATTCAGCTGTGAAGATTCGACGTGCACTGGAATATCCAACCCCAACTTTGTTTCTCTGATTACTATGAGCCTCAGACTGGTTTTGGCTCTGGCTCTGGCTCAGACTCTGCTTATGATTATTATTATTGTTCTTGGCCCAAGTACTACGAGTGCGGGTGGAGAGCGGGGTTGAGCTTTGTATTTTGAGGAGACTCGAGCTCCCGTTCCCGTTCCCGTTCCTCCGTGGACGCTTCACCTTCCACAGGGACAGGGCTAAGCTATTGAAATTGAAATTGATATTGCTCCTGAACGTCGTCTGCCCGGATTTTTTGTGATGATTAATGTGATGATTATGATTTGAATTTGAACTGCTGGCAGTACTGCTACTACGGACTGTTTCTATTTTCCGGAGGCTCGCGTCACTTAATTTGCCGGCTCTGCTCCTCTTCTCCTTGGCAAGGGCTCGTCGGGCAGCAGGTGAAGTATTTTTTGACGTGTCCGAGCTGAGACTACTGGGCTCTAGTAATGTCTTATTATGGAGGAGAGATGTGGAGAAGGGTGGGGAATAATAATAATAATCGCAAGCTGCAGTGGGTTTTAATGCTGGAATTGAAGTTGTCAGTGTTGTCGAATTCGAATTGGAATTATTGGAGGAGACAGTTGTGGTGGAGATGTGGACTTTCTTATCTCTCTGTATTTGCACAGTCCTCAACAACTTTGGGTCTGTTTGTACTTTATGGATCACTAGGATGGATGATGATGTTGGTTGTACTGCTGAAGAGGGAACTTCTACTTCCAGGGTTTACCATTCAATGCACGACCACCACAGAAAGAAAATATATAGAAATTATATTAAAATACTATCCACATTGGAATTAATATCAAACTATCCTATCAATATGCACGGTCGGACTAGATATAGTCAAATTGTATAAAATAATTTGGTAGGATTTTTTTTTGTCAAGTATAATATTTAGAGGCAAAGTCGCAAGCTGCATGAAGATTTGATGGAGATTTACAATTTCAGTAGAATTTAACAACTGGGGAGAATTCATATTATTATCTAGGTATGTAAGTATCTCCTTGCGACTTGCAACAGCTCTGTTGACATTGAAGGTGGCGACGACGTTTGGCGTTGGGAGTATTAGTAAATTATTTCATTTAGAATGTATGGCTCTTTATAAGTTATAAGTGTGCTCACTGCGGGTACTTACACAGTCAGACTCATACATGGCAATGCAAGGAATTAGACTTGTCTTAAGAATGATAAATTCCATTGTTTGCATGTCCCTACATGCATTGCCATTAATATTGATTATTGCTCCTGCTATATTGCTAAAGGGAGGAAATGAGTCCAATAAATGGCCTGGCCTATAAGAAATAATTTGGGTCTGAAAATGCTGCTATCTCAAATCATTATCAGTAACTTTGTCCTTGTATGTCGTCCACGTATCTCCCAAAGAATTCCCATTATCCTGTCTAATATACATATTATCATATCTGAGGCTCTTTCTTTTCGTACTGTCGCTCATATATTTTTCAATTATTTTTCTGCTAGTCCCATTAACTAAACAGAGCAATTTCATGGATGGCTAAAATTATGCACGAGGATGAAGAGTTCAGAGCGTCCTATGCAAATACTGTAATTAATAAACGTTTTTGGTCAAATTTGAATGCGTCATGAAATCAGGACCATGCCGTCTTGTACTATGTATAATAAGCTATAAGCAGAATTTACAATTCAACTTTCAGATCTATGCCTGAAGTTATAAAGGGGAATGTCGTCTGAATAATTTTAAACTCATACTCACATGTCATGTTGTAATTTTGGCTAAATAAATGTATGCTGAGATTCTGATTCTAAATGTACATTTTTAGAAATTACTTTCGTCAAAAATATTGGCTGGTAATTTATAGAATAAGATGCAAATTTCCTGCCTATTCATAAATCCCCACCAAAGTAAGTAAGTCTAAGTAGTGGTATTCGTATTCAGTTAACAGTCTGGTTGTGCTAAGATTTTGAATTTAGTCTACAGCCTGGCCAACAATTATTACCATCTTCTATAATTGAAACACACATATGTCAAATAGAGTTGAAGGCAATCTACATAATGTGCAAGTACCTATACCTACCTACATCTGCAAATGCTACTGTATATCAAAACTGCAACTGTACAGTCAACAGTACAGTTCAAATATTAATATAAAATTTACGGTTTTCACTTCACCATCAAGCATGTACATACCTAGATATGCGTGTAGATAGTTAGATAGGCATCTACAACTGGTTGCTTTATTTGTTGATGATGATGACTAGAAACTTACATGCTATATTGTGTGTATTACATTCCTGCAATATACTGATTGAAAACTTTCTTTCTTTGCGACATAAGAAAAAGTAAAAATCTCTCAGTAATCTAAATTAAACATTAGAAACAATAAGAGGCAATAAAAAATATGTAATTAATTAATTACTTTATTTATTACTTTGATATTTTTTCGATGCAGATATCTAAATTAAACATTTCAAAAAAAAGAGGGACAGTAAAAAAAATATGTAATTAATTAATTACATTATTTACTTACTTTGATATTTTTTCATTCGGATAATCCATGAATTTTATGACAGAGGTAGTTTGAACTAGAAGAAGTAATGGTTGGAGTGCTGTCCACATAATATGTATATGTACGTATGCTTACTTAACAACTGTAACAGCGGACACCTGTATTTCTTTTCGTGTTATTTGATAAATTACTTATATGGGAAATAACAACATGTAGGTTTCATTGAGGATTTCATTTGATTTCCCGCTCTTAAACCGAGAGAGCTGTAGGCAATTTTTTTGTTGTGTGTTTGCATCAAGTTTGCAAGCACAACAGAGCGAGTGCAAATGCACCTAAAGTTCTGGTTTTGGTTCTGGTTATGTTTATCTTTGCCAAAGTTTTGCACGTGTTGAGTTTGTACATGTTCAGCTCAATTCTACTACCAGATTTACGCACACACACAGACACACTCACATGCACTCACTAGTCAGTAGTCAGGTTTGTTGTGGCTGGATTTTTTATAGTCGTCTCGTATTCCCGTTTCGTTCACCTTTTTATTTCAATCACAATATTTTCACTTGATTTATTTAATTTCTCAGTATATTTTTTTTTAAATCAACATTATTTTAAAAATGAAATTAAAAAGGCAGCTTGAATATTATCACATCTACAGATACTTTAAAGTAAAGATTTAAAAAAACAAATAAAACATAAAAGTAACTTGGAACTACCTATACTATGTACTAGTTCAGATTACTGTAGTTTATTTATTTTGGTTTTGTGTAAACTTTGATTGCAGTGCTGTGTATCAGTATCAGTGCAATAATGACTACATGTATTATTGTATTATAATTTGGTTCATTGGTTATGCTTATAGTATTAATATGGTGAGGCGGTGTAGATCCTTTTTATTTTGGTATTTATGTGTGGTATGTTTAATTGGCTACTAGTATCCTATACCTATAAAGTTAGTTTCACTTATAATCAGTCTGTATAGGACTAAGTTGCGTTGCGGTGGGTATTAGTTTAATGGCGGTCGTGGTATTGTTAATTGTTGGATTAATTGATTTAATTATA
>JAQFZE010003591.1:0-12363 GCA_034695245.1 Dicyrtomina saundersi | reverse complement strand
ATTAAAGATTCTTTTGCAATGATAATCCAATAAAATAAGGAACTCGCTGCGCATGAAAGACGACATTACATTAAATATTAAAGTGGAGAACAACAATCAGTGCAGTTTTTACGAAGTCTTCCTGCCACAATTTCACTCTTCTATTGTTTCGGGGTTGGTTTTACTTATAGATTTGAGATTACATATTTGAGAAAACTGGGCAACGACGAGTGAATTATGTTGAATATTTAGAACAGATATTTTCTTACAAATTACTTTACCAATTAACTAATTGTTTCAGGCGCCTATTAACTTATGACTGGACCGCACTGACTGACTGGCTGCCCGACTGACTGACGAGTGACGCATAAACCATTATATAAGTCTATACGACGCAGTTCCAAAGTCTACACCTTGACCACCGACTAAATTGGTCAAAGTGGTGATTTAAACACGAATTACATAAGTCAAGTATTTACTACTTGGAATTGTAACTGTAACTAATTCCCACAAGTTAGGACGGTAATTCCGTAGTTTTAGTTTGTCCGTTACTTCTACCCTTCACCCTTCCTATTCCACTCTGCTACAGAACTGAACTGCGCGCCCCTTTCCATGTGAGCATGCAGTGCAGTTGGTCGTGAAATAGAAAAACTTCAGCAGTGGTTTATTGGTGGAATTAGAGTGGGAAGATAATCATTTGCTACGGACAAGAAAAGGCCGATCGGCCAACATAAGATGCCACCCCAAGACCACTTGAAGTTTTGTAAAGTTGGCCCACTATTTTTATTACTTTGAACGCAGACTTTTATTTATCTCCAACCGTGTGCCAACCAGTCACTCATAATCAGACTAAAACCGTACTTTTTTTTGCCCACCGTGGTTTGCTGGGAGTACTTTCTTTGCTATAGGTTCATGCAGTTTTTGATAATACTGTTTTCTGCTACTGTATATAAAAAATAACTTTTGTCTGTACAATTACTCGTGAAATAGTGTCATGCAATTACTTTTACCCAATCAGCTTGCATTAATCGCAAGCAAACATGACCGAGAGTCCTCTGAAATATATGTTGTATTGATTTAACATTATTTATTTATTGTTCTTATTCTTTGTTTCAACAACTAGGCTGAATTAATTCTACTTAATTGATGAAAGGTTCCTTTATGTGGTAACCGTCGTTAATTAAAGTCTTCAGCGCTGCCCAAAAGTTTAAGTTTGTAAAAACTGCTCTTCAACTTCAACCTCCATACCTACCTGATTTCTCAAACTGTTAAGTTGTTGTATGTCCGCTGATACCTAACTTTATATTATTTCTTTCGTATAATTAACTTTAAAAGTAATTAAATTGTAAAGTAACATTACATTTCCATTTTTGATTAAGTGATATTTCTTGTAGAAATTTATTGATTTCTAATGAAAGTATTATCTCAATCCACAATGTATTTGCAAATTGTGGGTAACTACTACGTCTCATTCCTATACTTTAGATCACGATGAATTTATAATTGGGTACCCATTTTTACATCAATATTTTCATCATCTCCACTCATCCACCAACTCACTCATTCTGTCATCTCGTGACTTAACCAACACCCTTACGATTCCTGCAAATATGAGTTGGCGGCATCCGCCAAAATGCGATCAAGCATACTAAAAACAATTTGGTCGTACTTAAGAAATGTAATAGCACACATTTCTCTGCGTGCGTAAAAGTTTACTACAAAATATTTTATATTTAGGAATACAATCTTGTATTTAGAGTAAAAATATTATTTCAAATCATAAACTCGCTCCACAATTTTTTTAATTTTTTTATAATTTGTCGAAAATATTGCTTTCACCATAGTTGTTATTACGGTGTTATAAAGAGTTAGCACACTTAAGTATTAATGGAGCACACGCTTTTTAAATTAGGTCTGTCAAATAATATTATCAGTACTCAATCACTGATGTTGTTAGTTTTGCATTTTTTACCAATATTTCTTCAATATTGACTTTGTATTACTTAGCGAGATGTGAAGCTATAGTATTTTAAATACGAGTTTGTGGGGGGGGGGGGGGAGGGGGGAAAGTCCATTATTACTGGTTGTGGAAATTATATCACGGGGAGAAAACCTGATCGTAGCCGCGACAACATAGGAAACTCTTACTTAAATGAAATATATGAAGACACCAACTCTAACATTACCAAAAAAGTGGAAAGCCTGCAAAATCTACTGTCTACAGTTCTACAGCGTATAATGCAGCCTTCCCAACCAAAACCTTTAAAGTTAAACGAGACAAACCCATCTGGCTGACCCAAGTAATACTTCAATCAAAGCTGTCAAAAAGTACAGATTTCTCAATGATCTCAAGTACAAACCCAAACTCAATAAGGTGAATATGGACACTGAGTAAGCTAAATCCTGCTTCAGACAATCGATCAATGATAAAATTAAAATTAATGGACCTAAATACTTGTAAAAAGTTTTTTAAGGTTTTTGTGGAAAGCAGGCAAGGGTTTCTTGTATTGATTTTCTTTGTTCTTCTTGAAAGCAAAAGTGAACTCGAAACTATTAATATAATCTGTGAAATTTTTTCCTGAATAAACAGTGTGTACCCACCATTAAATAATGTATTTTTAGCCCCCGTTAAGTCCAAACTCTACCCAATATCCCTGACGGCTTTATATATAATAAAGAAATTAGACAATTTGTCTAAATAAGCACAATCTGGCCCACTTATTACCAGTATGGATATTCAAAGAATTCGGATTTCTCATTCCAGAAGCTATGGCACATTTCTTAAACGAATCATTTAAAACCTATTCAGTCCCAGACCCATGAAAGATAGGTTATATACCTGCAATCCCCAAATTGTCAAGCATCGAATCTCTTGGTGACCTGTGACCCATAATTCAAACCGACATTTTCTCCAAAATTCAAGAAAATTTCACGTATGACCAACCCATCAAACAAGTTCAACTAAATATTAAAGTTTATCAATTTGGATCAATTAAAGGCTCTTCTACATCCTTCTACTTGACTCAACTTCTAAATTTTGCCCTTAAAGCAGTCAAAAAATCGAATTATTACATTTTCAATGTCCTGTTAGACCTACATAACCCGGCGCTTCGCGCTGGATTAGGCGCCCGTAGGCCCGTAGAAGATGCTGAGCTCGTGGCGAATTTTGACTTCAACAAATGAGTTAAAACTTATTTTAGCAACGCTAAAGGACGATCCATGAAGAAGCCGTATTTTATCGAAACAGGAAAGGCTATTCGTGAAGTTAAATTTCTTAGCATTTCCTCTCTGAGCACGCAACTTACGGACTGAAATACAGGCAGACAGGCATACCGAAAGAAATAGACTTACAGAACAACAAACAGACAGACTGAAAGACAGACAGTTATAATTTTGCTGAAATTATGTATGGAAACTCTGGAGTTAAAGTGATAGCATGAGATTGGGAATTTAATAAATAAGTAAAAAATTTGTTGAAATCTTTTATGGAACTCCTAGGAGTGAGGCAATGGCGTGGGAGTGAGAATATATTAAAAAAGTGATAATTTTGTAGACATTATTTTTAGACCCTCCGCTCCCCCTTGAGTTGAAGTAATAGCAGAGAAGAAGATAAATACTCAATTAGTGCTGATTTTGTTTACATCATTTAGAGACCACGGAGTTAAAGTGGTAGCTTAGGAGTGGGAATGTAACAAATAGGTAAAAATTTTGTTGACGTCCTTCATGGACCACCCCAGAGTTGAAGTAATAGTATCCGTTTTGTTGTTATTCGATAAATAAGTAAAACTTTTGTTGACATCGTTTGTGGACCACCCCAGAGTTGCATTAAATGATGCCATGGTAGCAGTGATGGCACCAGTTAAGCATTGATTACACTGTATCAATAGTAGCCGTTTACGCAGTGTTATAGTTTTGACATTGGAATGGAGCAGTAGGAAAATTGTGATAATTTGTAAGACATCAACAGCCCATCCCTGAGGACGTACATAGATAAGTACCTATGCTAGCAAGATACATTTCTTTGTTACCTTCCATGTGTAAAATCATAGGATACAAAGACCCACCCTCGACTTTGGTGACGCCATTGGTATTACCCCCAATGGGCATTACAGTAAAGTACATATAACTGCTTAGAAATAAAAATATAGAAAACAAATGCTCCATACAACTGCTAACTGCGACAGACAGACAAAGGACAGACAAAACCATTGTATTAGATGCTCAATGAGCTAACGTTCAGCTACTTAAGAGTGATGATTGGTTGACATCATTTTTTAACTATCCCTGAGATGAAGTGAAGACATAGGAGTAGTGTTGTAACTTGTGCACAATGTAAGTATTTTTTTCTATTTATTATGAGATTTAAAATTGGAAAATAATGTACACACCTTAAAGATCAATTGTGCTCAATCACAGATTGTTCTCCTATGTTAAATCACATAAGGGAAAAGAACTATTGTTAACAAGTTGCAATACTACATGGGAAAGTGGCAGTATTATTGCAGTAATATACTGTTTGCCATTATTTATACGCTATCTCAAAGTCTCAAACCAATACAAGCCTGACTATGCGCGTCCGTGGTCGTGTGAGCGTTGTTTAAAGTAAATCGGTGCGGCCTGTAAATGGATTCGAAAATTGCAATGTTTAGAAGCTCTTATGGATCGTCAACTTCCTAAAAGGAAGATCTCAATGTGTCAAGAATCATTTATCTTTATCAAATTTTCTTGACATAACCAACGGTACTCCTCAAGGAACAAAGTTAGCACTCTTCTATTTATACTGCTGATCAACCAACTTCTCAAATAAATTACTGATTTCTGTTCCACTTTCAAACAGGACCAAAATTCCAACGCTGTATTCGTTGATGATCTAGCATTAGCCGAAAAAGTTTTTAGTAGTGCTAAACCTAGCTAAACCATGCAGTCCTTGTTGAACAATATTAGGGAGTGGACTTCTGAACTCCTAATGGAAATCAACCCCATAAAAAGTGCAGTAATCATAATTGACAACAGACGTATAAAAGCATCAGACAAACTTGTTTTCAAAATAAATGATACCGTTATTCCAAAAATTGACTGCAGCAAACTATTGAGCATTCATATCAAAAATAAATTAAATTGGAAAAACCACATGGATCTAACAGTTAAAAAAGGCAGTAAAAAAATTTTCATGTTAACTAAATTACGTCAATTTGGCTTCTCTGCTAGTGAACTTATTAATGTCTATAAAATCCATATTAGATCCGTAATCGAATATGTCATAGCTGTTTGGGGATGCAATATAAACAAATCTGACTCTAATAGAATAATTAAGCTGGAAAAAAGATTTCTTCCAATTATATTACACCGAAAAGTCAACTCTCTTAACTATATCGAAGTGCTTAGCTTCTTAAAAATGTCAGGCATCGTTAATGGAATTGGGATCTTAAACTTAAAATTGGGTAAATCCCTGTACAAGTCCAAAAGGTTTCGTCACCTATTAAATCCGCAAGCAAAAAATTACAATACATCCAGATCGACGAATTATTTCCGAACAATATTATGCAAAACCGTAAGATATCAAAACCCTGTTGTACCTACAATAATCAGACAGTTAAACTGCCTTAAAGCCAATGAAATTGTGAAATTAAATAACTCCTTATTATTACTATAAGTCCTTATTGATAACGAACTAGATACTTAACATAATTTCTTAGCAATAGTTATCTAAATCTAGTTTTTATTCTTAATTTTATTGTCAAGGAACCTATCTGTACTTAACGTTTGTATTTGTTTTATCGATTCTGGCTTACTGTTATTTACTTGTTAGTTACTTAGAATATTTTTCCGCTATCTATGAAACCTTTAAAATTTACTTAAAATTTTTTGTATTGTAAAATTCTGGTTTTTGTATCACTCATGCTTTACTGACAATAAATAAATCATTATTATTTCTACCTATTTTATTACTATGAATACGCAGAGCTTGGGTCCAGCCTCTATGTACACGGGTACTGGGTACGACTTCGAGTTTAGGTGCTTCAAAATGTTGCTCGTAACTAAATACTAGGGTACACTTGTCCTTATTCCAAGCAAAAGGGAGTGGTTTCACATGTTACCCGCCAAGTTCAGACAAGACAATTGTTATGCATTATATTGTAGAGCTAGTGAGTGGCAATGCGAATGCATTGAAAGTTGTATGAGAGTAGATGTATGAGAAGATGAAGATGCAATAACAACAGATACGAATTCGTATGGTAAACAGTAGCTTGGCTTTGAATTTTGTGAGAGGTTTATTTTAATCGTGTAATTAGTTGTAGCTCTAATTTAACTCTGATCGTAAAGTACGGTGACGGAGATTGGAGTTGAAGAGAAGTCGGAATGAAAAAATGTACACACTATGTATGTTGTACATGGAAGGCATTGGAGTTGGGGCTGGAGCACGGAGAGGCAATAATATTCCAAATAATTATTGGAATATTATTGCCTAGTAGTGTCTGGTCTCGGTCCTCGGCACTGGATATGGTGCAGAGGACGAGGACAGAAATATGAGACGCGGCCAAAACATCTTGGTCAGCGTCTGAACCCAAATCTCAAGCCCAACTCCGAAGCCTGGAAAATGCATAAACTGCAATAAAATTGCAGTTCTCCACTTTGACTTTAACACAATTAAAGCCCAGTAGCTTCTACAGTTCTCGTCCGATTTTGAAGTCCTCGAGGCTGTTTTCTAAAAAGTAGTTTCCTGATTTTTCAAAATTAAAAATTGTTAATATTTTTAAAAATTCAAAAAACGTATCTTTGTGGAAAAGTTTTTAAAACCAATTTTTTGAACAACAAACAATCAAATTTTGGGAACCCTAAAATTATTTTTTGGGATTGGGATACCCTAAAATTACTTTTTGGAAATAAATCTCAGGTAGACACAATTAAATGTAAAATTGAAATGAGAAATGGAGAAGCTACTGGCTACAGGGCTGCAAATAATTCAAGTTTTTACTTGTTTCAACTTTGGCGGGCCATTGTGACTAAATAACCAAATGCTGTCGATTTAATTTACTTTGTTCAGGTTCTCAACTATTTCTAAAGTAACCTTTCCTTTTTTAATTGATCTTTACAAAATTGGCGGTTACATGTGTAACTATTCCTTTGTAAGTTACTTACGTCCCAATTATAAAATCTACGCATGCGCATGCCGTTTGGCACAAGGCACCATACGAACCCTCGAAACCCTAATAATGACGCAAGTCACGCAAGAAAAGTAATCTGAAACGCAAGCTTCAAAGGGTGATTATGGTTCGTAGCTTAATAGCTACTTCGCGTAATCCTTTAAGTAGGCAGTAGGCCATGCTTTGTGGGCATATTCTTATTATAGAAATAACTTTTATCTTTGCATACAGTTATACTGATGTACACACAATAGAATGTGTATCGATTTGCATTGCTTGTGGTTACCACAAGCATGGATTGCATGCACCTTTGTAGTAATTCAGGGAGAGAGGATTTAACCATCAATATATAATTAATCAAATCATTACGTCATCATTCTTATCCATAAAACCAAAATCTTAGTCATCCAAACAGATTTACAATCGGGTAAAATTTCAAGCTGACATACCACACAAAATGCCTTGTTCATTGCCATTGAGATCCTCTTCTTCATCTTCATAATCGATTTCTTCTTTTTCCAACAAAATCCTTAACTCGTTTTCATCCATCCCAGTAGACGTGAGTAAAACTAAAACAGGAGGAATTATAAGGAGAGTATAACATTAAGTCTTACAAAATTTTATGAGAAAACTTAATTAAAATAAACACTAGAAACACCAAAAAGTCACAAATAACACTGAGTACAGGGTTCGGCCGCGAGAAATACTAAGGTTTTAATTTCCCACGAAAATACAACGGTTTGAAATTACCAAAAATACTAGAATTTTAATAACTTTGGTCTACCAATAATTATTACTACCTATCAACATAATTTAGCGGAATTTTCACAATTTTGAAATACCTGACCAACTTCAACGGAATTCGAAAGGTAATGGCGAGTAGATTCCAAATAACGGAAAGTGGGTCAGTTTATCGACAAACGTTTGGCACTGTTTTGTTTTTAAAACCGTTACTTTTTTTGAAAATTTAACCTGAAAAGAGTTGTAAAAGGCAAAAACAAAAATACAGTTTTCTCAGTTTTTTAAGGGCTTTAAAATGATGTATCATTTGCTGTAATCGGTAAATCGGTTAGTTTTAAAAAATAATTAAGATTTTTAACTACATTTAACAACTAAATACGATCGGCGTTGGCACAGTAAGTTAATTAGATTCGTCTAGTTATTTCAGTTTGAATGGCGTATCGATTGTGTCTTGTGTCTACACTCATTTAGTAAGCGGTCAAAATTTTGATTTTAAGATTTGGCAGGAAATTTAAAAGAAAATACTTTCTGTATGGATTATATAATATATGACGAAAGAAAAAAAAATAAATTGTTTTCGGCTGCCATCTCTTGACTGGGCTACCAATATGAAAAACAAGGGGCCCTGCGGCCCTGCCCCTTTTAGTATAGTATGACATTATGTAATGCTTACTCGTTTACTACACATTTACTCAATTGTTTTACCTTGCCATGCTAAGTAGGTGCAACCAGACTAACTAGTAAGGAGAATGGAATTTTCTAAAACGCAGGTTTCAAAAATATTCCGATATCAAAAATAGTATATTTTAATTTCATTGTTTGTGTTAATTGTTGATTTAATGTTTTTGTCATGGTTAAGTTACTTGTCAGGTAACAAGTGTCATTTGACGTTCATTCAGTAAAATGACCGGTTAACTTACTTATTAGCAACACTTTTCTAATGTTTCTTATCATCAAAACCTTGATAAGGAATTTTGCCCGTACTGCTCTGCCCGCAGTCAACTCACCGTTATGCTGATATAAAAATAATAATAATTTATATTCATTCAGTCAATTCGGCTTTATAGCCTATACAAGATTAGTTATTTACAAATATGAGTTATGCTGATAAGAACGTATTAAAGTATAGATTTGCATGCTTGATTAACAGAGCAATAGAAAAAACGAAAAAATGCATGTTAATATTTTTTGAAATCGTCGAATTTTTACAATTAACAAAGATTCTGCAGTTTTAGTTCTCCTAACTGTTTGTACCTGAATTACTGTTGTATTTTGTTCACAAATCACAATTGTTATTTCGTTTGCGATTGTGAACCCACAATCACAACCACACAAACTAATCAAACTGAATTGTGGACAATCACAATACCCATCACAACCGCATGGCAACAAACAAGATCAAACAAGTTTTTTTCACTCGTCGCTAACGCACGTTTTGTGAACAATCACAATCTTTCACAGTCACAATCTTAGGCTGCTACACCAAATTGTGAACCATGTAAATTGTGATTGTTTTGTGGTCTCAGAATCACAAATATTCACAATCAATTGTGAACAAAATGCAACAGTAATGCAATTAATAAGTGACTAAGCACTAAACGATTAGGTTTTTCTACATAAAACATGATTTTGCAAAATTCCTGAGAAGACAAACACTTTCGAAATCAAACATAATTAAAGTGTTAAAAACATCAAGACTTTACGGTTTTAAATTTTGGATGACATGCCATATCTAGATTCCATGTATAAATAAAAGTTTTTAAAATTGTGTTGAAAATCAAGATTTCAGGACTGTTCAATGGCCTAGAAAATTGAAAGTGGCAGCAAAGTTAACCTTGATTTTGCCAAGCTGTATCTCCGAATAAGATATTTTTTATTCCACTATATAAAACGTGACAAGGGGAACTTGTAACAATTTATAGCCTGTAGCGCGAATTCCTTACAGTATGCATGGTTGTAGGATTATTCCTACCCGGACTTTTCCTACCCGGATTATTCCTACCCGGACTTTTCCTACCCGGACTTTTCCTAACCACGACCAAACCTAGGACTTTTTCTACCCATGTACAAAAAAGAAACTACACATCGCGCAAAGATATACCCACAGAATACAGCGTTATTATATCTTTTGCTGTTCTTTCGTCCTTTATCAATTTATGTAGATTATATGTAATACATTTAAATGTTGCCTTACACCATCTTTTTCAGTTGGGATATTTGACGTGAATTAACATAATTAATTAAAGACAATAGTCGCTATTGTTGATAAAAACTTATTCAAAATTAAGAATTTATTCTAATTAGTAATATTTTAATAAACTCGTTTGAAACTGCAAGGTTATTACGGTACACTCATCAATAGTAATACTTTTGTTTCATGGTCATGGGTAGGAAAAGTCCTGGGTTAGGTCGTGGGTAGGAAAAGTCCGGGTAGGAATATTCCGGGTAGGAAAAATCCGGGTAGGAATATTCTGGGTACGAAAAGTCCGTTTACCGTATTCATAATATTTCCCCTTGAAGGCCATAAATATGCTCCATTTGACAACACGGTGTACAGTATGTCACCTTAAAGGCCACGAATAACCTCCCTTAACAACACAGTACAACCTTAACTCCCTTAACAACCCTTTCACCAACAGCGGTTTGCTGTTGTATTTTGTTCACAAATCACAATTGTTATTTCGTTTGTCTTTGTGGTTTCACAATCACAACCACAAACTAGTAAAACTGGATTGTGCGCAATCACAATACCCATCACAATCACACAGCAGCAAAGAAGATCATACTTGTTTTTCCACTCGTCACTAACGACCGTTTTGTAAACAATCACAATCTTTCACAGTCATAATCTTTCTGTTAGCCTGCTGAACCACATTGTTAACAATGTAAATTGTGATTGTTTTGTGATCTCAGGACCACAAATATTCACAAACAATTGTTAATAAAATACAACAGTACAGCGGCTACTAATAATCACAAAGCTATTAAAAACTAGAATTCACCAGTATGACTAATAGTCTACTATTTATTTGCAACCAATAATTCATCGTAATTGTAAAAACATTCAACATTACTTTTAGAGGCATACTTTTCTCCAAGTAAAGGAAGCTTTCTATACAAGAAGACAACTTTGTGAAAATCTAATTTTAACGTCGTCCTAAATGATTTAATGTGCAGATTAACATATTTGATTCATTCAGCTAAAACCTTGGTCCGAATACTTCATGGATAAATGGATTACATCGATTTTGATCTAAAGCTGAAGCTAAACCTTAAAAATCTAGTTCTGCAAAAGCTAAACAATTTCGGGATTTACGGACAACTGGGGGATTCTACTGTAGTCGTTTGTCGTTTACTTCAGCGCTATCCACGCGATAAAGCTATTAGCAACGTTAAATCTTGTTCTGCAAAAGCTGAGCAGCTTGAGGTTTCGCAAAAATTATAGAGCGCGTTTGATTCGCCAAAAATGGTGAACTCAACCCGAACAAAAGAATTGGTTTTCCTTTAGAGAAACTACTTCAGCTTAGGAAGAAGGCGGCCCGCCGAAGGCGGAGGAAAAAATATAAGCTATCCGTTTTCAGGCCTGATAGGAGCCTTTTTTAGGAGCCTGATTCAGTGTTGTTTTGGGTAAATAGTTACAAAATACTGTTTACCAACATTCAGTACTCATTTTTAATTCATTTCTAGAATTTTTTGTTGGCCGTCACTTACTAAAGTCAAACTGGTCATCACTTACTAAAGTGAAATTGGCCATCACTTACTACAGTCAAACTGGCCATCACTTACTAAAGTTGGCCATCACTTCCCGGCCTGGCCATCACTTATCAAAGAAACCCCGAGACTATAAGCTACATCACTATCAGTGACAAAAAAAATTAAAGGCAGTAGTTTTTGCAAGATCGCTGCTGATCACCATTAGGACTGATCACCATTAGGCGTGTCCCTGCTACTACTTAAAACTCAGTATCACTACACATCATAGTTAATCGTACGTAGGTAAGCTAAATGAATTCAGTAAGTTAAAATGGTAAAAAACATTTTGAAATAAGGGTGTTGCTATTGTAATTTGTGCCCAATTTTAGTTTGTTCTTGTTAATAAGGAAAGGGATTTTGAATTTACCATTGCAAAATGTATACAAGTATAAGAACAAAATGAGCGTCGAGCTGAGGACGCGAGGTCCAGGGGTAATAAAGAACAACTTTCAATAATGCAGTCATCTCCTATATAGTTAAGGAAAAAACCAATTTTGAACATATTAGAACAGCAAGGCAGTAGCCAGTAACAACCCAAAAATAGGTACGACAACCAGGTCAGTCCTAAGTTAAGTCAAAGTGGTTACAATAAAATATTCAAATTTATCCCGGCTTGGCACTTCAGTGGTCTGACTACTGGATTGCGGAGTCGGGGGAGTCTGCCCACAAATTGGATTGTGAACGAGTTGAGACGGGGCTTGGATGCAGTGAGAAGGATTCAGTTTGGGGTAGGGAGATGGTATAA
>JAQFZE010003590.1:0-12364 GCA_034695245.1 Dicyrtomina saundersi | reverse complement strand
AGACTGTATTAAATTAAATATTGGGGAAATTGTAAAAGACTATGTGAAACTCTGTCACATCATACACCTCTTCTACCATCCGAGTCTGTACAAAATATCTTATCTTATCTAGATACCTAAGTACCTACCTACCTAAAAAAAAAACCACGTCAAGTTCAAATTCAGTATTGAGACTTCAGCCGAGCCGAATTGACAAGAGTACTTTACCAAATTATAATTCAATAGACATTGAAAAATGCATTTTGCAATTGGGAAGGTAATCATGGATAGTTGATAGTAGTAGTAGTCCTCTCGTTCTGGAACTGTTTCAATTTTTAGAATGAAATCTAAATTACGGCGTTTCTTTTGGTATAGGTGTAAAATTGTTCATATAGTTTGCAAAATTTCAATGCAGATAATCTTTGAGTTATTCATAAGATAAAAATTGGAATGTAAATTTTTTTGTGGATATCGCTATGAAATTATTTTTTATCAACTCATTGTGAGTAAATAATAAAATTATTGGTTTCGTTATTGATCCGTCTCAATATGTGTGTTTAAATTTACATTTTTCGCTTCTATTAAGCGTGCTCTTATACAAGTGTAAATTTGAATCAAAATCTGAAATTGGTGTCTATTTTTAAACCATTACTTTATCATTGGAGAATTTGAATTGGCATATTGGGTTAAAAATACATTTTTGTTTTGATATTTAAATGTCTGTCAACAATAATTTTGAATTAAGTGTGAAATTATATACCTAATATCGGTATACACCGATTGGGCGTTTATCTCTCATTGCATCTCAATCTTAATTATGTACGAAGACAGATGTTTAGCCAATAAAAAATCTCTAATGTATTATTTCATATATGACAGAATATATTCAAATATTCACTAAAGAAAAGTCAAGTATTTTGATATTTACTATGTATAAATTTTATCATAACACTAACGTTTTGAATATACATAGTTTGTGACTCCGCTTCTAACTTGTAAGTGAGAATCATTTGTGTTCTAAAAATATTATCCATTATTAAATATTATTTTTGTTTGCGGTAGACAGTATTTTTTTTTTTACTACGAATGCTTTTGTGGAAGGCAAATTTAAAAGTGAGAAGCTTCTGTCATTGTCACCACGTATATTTTTACATAACTAAGAAAATTCGAAATATCTGCGTAGATCTTACATAAGATTGTTTGTACCGTAGCCTGTATGTATCTGTATTCTGTATGCTTACTTTATTATTCGTCATTTTGATATAAACAAATTGTATAAAGTTTTTCAAACATCTATCTCCATAATTAAAGTCTCAAAAATTATTTTGCGCTGTTGTCGTCGTTGAAGTTGAAGTTGACAATGATGTTGACGGTGACATTGATCACAATTTACATGCAAAGAAACTTTTTATATTTTTGCAAATTACTATATATTCATCATCTTCATGTCATCTTCATCTCCATGCAGTTTATACAAATAATACTTTGTAAGTATATTAAATTGTTTAAGATTGGGTCCCTTTTTAGAAAGTTTACAACTTTAGACAGGATCAAACTCAAAAAGAAAACGAGAGAAAAAAAAATACAAATTTCCATCATAAGCATTAATAAAACAATTTGGGCTTTCACTTCCACAACTTTGTCTTTAGAAGAATTGATTTTTGTTTTGTTGAAATGGAGAAATATGAAACTCATCTCAGAACCAGGACTCAGGACTATAGTTTTCCTTTCAGCATCTCAAGCGTCACTCCGCATCTATCCATCTGCTGCTCAGATTACTAGATAACTAGAAGGAAGGGGGGTGGCGGAAGACGGAGAAAAAGTGATGAAAACGAAGATGAAAAAAAACAACAATAGCAGTCTCGATCATAATAATATTCGTCGATTGTCTTTGTCTTAGAAAAAAATTATTTT
Organism: Dicyrtomina saundersi; assembly: GCA_034695245.1. NCBI lineage: Eukaryota > Metazoa > Arthropoda > Collembola > Symphypleona > Dicyrtomidae > Dicyrtomina > Dicyrtomina saundersi. The sequence continues at coordinate 10,471 of JAQFZE010003590.1, read as the reverse complement.
CAAAATAATTCCATGTATAAAAATAGGTATTTCTGTACAGGACATAGTTTTATAACATTTGTATTGTCATCTCCATTCGATCTGCACGCGCCGTAATGGAGGATGAAAATTCCAGAAAAAAGAAACTTATAAACTGTCAAGTGTTGTCATGTAACACGGAAAGTATTTCTATTCGTTTATCGCATCTGCACATAAGAAAAGATCTGACAAGGTGAGAAATTGAATAACTCAAGAAGATCTCACATTGAGGATCTTATTACATTTTAAAGTTTCTTATTTTATTCTGCATCTTTTCCCTCATTATTTTACTCGGCGTGTGCTGGAAATACCGAAATATTTACACTGAGTCTCATAGGGACACACAGTAAAAGAAAATTGATGGGCACAGATATACCGTATATAGTTTTATTTCAATTATTCTGGAACATAGGTAGACGTGGACTGATGAGGAAACCGGCACCGGTAACGGTGCCGGTGCCCTCACAAGTGTTCTTATTTTTCTTTCTAAGAAAATAATTCATTTGTGGGGTATACTATAGCATACAGAAGAAACTAGAGACACCGTATACCGTGCAGTGAGTTGACATTTGACATTTTCATCTCCTCTACCCGTGAAACACGCGCTCGTGTCTTGTATATACGGTTATATATTGATCTCTATGTAGCTTATCCTGCCCCTGCCTTATTCAATACACTCACCTCTAAATTCCATATTATGGGTATGCAATGAGTACAGCTTGACAAACATCTGTCTTTTGTATGCATGTTACTATCTGCGTGTGTAACTGGGATGTTGGTTGATGTGAGAAAAAACGGAGCCTTGAGGATTAATTTAAGAGTTCGCTACCGTCACCGTGACCACGGTAAAGCGCCTCCAGTCGTATCCTCCTATAATAACTTTATTGATGAATTATCTACATCTTGCATTTAATTAATTACTTCTATACTTCTAACGACATCGACGCTAACATTGACATTGCCATTGCAATTCCTATTCCTATTCCTTTGTACAGCATTATGTCACCTCACTGCACTCTCCTAATATTATGAGATTCAAAAATCAAAGGGCAAAAATGACGTCTTTGCGTTATATTTTCAGATTTAGATATAAATAGGGAAAGTCAATGTCAATATGTCAAAGTAAGAAGTCTCCTTTACATGCATGTACTTTGTGTGTATTTTAATAATAATGAAAGTAGTAATTAATTATTATAAATAAATAAAAAAAAGTATTTTTATAGTTGTATCACAATCCACAATATCTCCAACGCCTACAATTCAAAACCTTCGAGGTCTGAATCGAACCTTCACAACAGTAGTAAATACCTCATTGACATTTACATTAGGGAAGGCCCAATGAAATGAAAAAAAATCAAATTACGTCCGTCACTGACCATCAAGATCAAGGAATTACGTGTGAGTATCCCTGTGTGCGTCTGGGGTCTGGAGACTGGACCTGGGTCTGGAGTAGTTCCATAGTGTGTTTGGTTTCGAATTTTTTTCTTGCCACAATTTTTCCATGTATTTCCAATTATTATTCTTGAAGGCTCAAGGCTAATTGTAATTACTACAGGTGTATATATATGTACAACAAATAGGAATAGAAATCTATTCCAGACTATACAGGAGCTCTTACACTCGCCCAGCAACGCCGCGTCGTTAAGAAAAATCAAGAGCAAGATCAACAAACAAGAACCAACGCCTTATCTCCTGTTCCCATTATACATTAGACATGACATGTGAGATTATTAGAGTTACTTTGCTAGTAGTAGGAGTAACAGTTATATCTGTAGAATGCACGTCACATCATGTCCTCGTCCACCGACCACCGACTCCAACAACTCTGATGCAAGTGGGACACGAGAGAAATAATTGAGAAGGTGAAGAACAAAGACGGAAAAAAGAAGACAAATTATTTATTTGGACGAAGATCCCAGGAAGAATGTAACTTTATTCTTATGGTTAGATTTGAGAATCAGGATAGATCAAACACTAGCAGTTAAACGCGCAGTATATCATCAGCTTCAGTGCATCAGCACGGGGACACCTTTAGCCAATAATATAGTGTTTAGTGTGACAGTATAGCTATGCCCATATTGCTCACTCACTATAGCAATAAAGTCGTCTCACGAAATTTTATCTCTTCTAAAGTATGTACACACACACATCTACCTCAGGTATAGAAACCCCCCAAAAAAATAGCTCGAGAAGAGTGAAAAGTTCTTTAAAAGGATCTGACTGCTGAGTACAGATTGAGGATCAATTTTATACCTTGAAAAAGCACAATTCAGGAGGATCAAGATTATCCATGATCTGTCTTGTCTATGGACTTCACAAGAAATTAATTAATGGAGGACGTCAAAATCAGAAATCTCGAGTGATTTACGAGCTCCTCATACATTGAAGAGGAAAACCATGTATTCCTATTGTATTTCTTATAGCCCTCAGAGCAAGAAAGCACATCAAGTATTAGTAATTAATAATACACAATGGCTTCGTTTACGATTAAATTGATCAATCAGTCGAATTTTCCACCACATATTATACACATTATTACCGGCTTTATTAATATTAATAATGATGGATATGGATACTCACCTCCATACTAATTATGTAGGTACATCATAATTTAAAAGGTCTACCCCAAAGAATAATATAATTTTGATCTTGAGCACAAAGACTACCACCACAACAACAACAACAACAACAACAACAGTGCAACGCCAGGACAACAAAAATAGCAACTTTATTACTCTTTATTGCCTTTTGGCGGTAGGTAGAAAGGTAATTAGATTTTGGTGGTAACTTCCGTGTCTACTGCATATCCACGTGGTGGGTTCTCTGGTTCTCTGATCAATTGGATATTTACTCCGATTGGACATTTTCATCTTCAAACCCCTTGTCTTTAGTCTTGATCTTTAACTCTGTGAAGTGTAAATTGGATTTGTGAACCTCCTATAACCTTGAAATTTTCGTGTTGAATGGGATCCGAGTACAAAAGAAAGTTATAGAGATAAAACTAGCCACGGGAAGGCATAGTACAAAAGACAGGGACGGAAAAGGTAAAAGCTGGAAGAATTACATTATTTTCTCCTTCATTTTACTCCCTTTTCGACAAAGTCTAAATGCATTCATCATATATCAGCATCACAATCCTTCCATCTAGAGTTAAATCTGTAGAAATGGCTGATGCTATGGTGGTTTTGGTGACCCTTACCGTTACCGTTATACCAAAGTAGTTTTAGCCGGATGGGGTTCAAGGACTTGGAAAGTGTGTAATGATTGCGGGACTGGGACTCATGGCAGTATAGTCGCATATAGTGATACGTAATTCTCCGAACTTATTGTATCTCCTCAAGGGGAAATATTGAACAATGGTTGGGAATTTTCGAGGGAATCCTCCAACCCGAATCATCATCCACGAGCCCAACAATCACACTGTACTCACAAGGGAAGCCAAAATTGGAATTGGTAATCACAAGTCACGAGGATCATTATGATGCCCATGCCCTATGGTCTCTTACCTATACGGTCTATCAGTATACTGGCATACAAAATAGATTCAAAGCAAATCCAGGAATTTCTCCAGCAATAACAATGCTACCCCAGTGACTTTCACGCTTTGTTGTTGTCATATTACAATACTTCTAATCTAATATTTCGTATAGAAATAGAGAGTACATAATGTTACAGTTCTGCCATGGATTACAATTCAATCCGTTTCCGTAGCGTACGTTTTTGGTTTTCTAGCGGTCACGGTTACGATCCCGCAGGTCTGGTATTTCTATTCCATGTACGGTTTCTTGCTACTTCAAGCCAAACCAAATAAACCAAGTTAAACAAAATATAAATCTTCAACTACGTGTGCTTCCTACCTTTGTTTTTGTAATCCAAGGCATAATTAGTAAAATACACATTAATTTTGGGAGGGAAAAAAATTGAAAACGTGGAAGTTCTTAGGGTTAAAAAATTGGGCCGCGGTTCTAATTTGTGAAATCCATTGTAAGTTTAGCTCCATCGTTATACTTAAAATGGAACGTGAATTAGGATTGTATCGGTATTTGAGTAAATTAAATTTTACTTCCGACTCTGGCGGCAAATGCTGATTCACTTACAAAGTTACAAGTATGTGCAAAAGCTTGAAAAATTTCCAAAAATTACTATCTATACAAATTTAAATTACAGTTTATCAGTACTCATTGTCAGTACTCAGTAGTCAGAGCGCTATTACAAGATTTACTATACTTACTTTGCTATCCTATAATAATATACAGAATGGATATGAACTTTGGGCTGGGGTTGAAACCAGCTTAGCCTGCAATTACGTGGGGATTTGAAGGAAAAACATGTAGGGAAAGACCCCCATAATGCGGCTTATTATCCTGAAGAGACCGCGCGACTAGAACCCGGAAGGAATATCCCTGGTAATATATTGTACATTGTACTGCACTGTGTTGTTGTAAAGAGTTCAATTTGGGGGGTATATTGACATCGAGATTTAACTCTTCGTATATACACCATCAATGAAAATGCAATCACATATCAAATATAAAAGCCTGGTTTGTGTCCTGCGTAAATATTTACATTAATTAGGTGAATGTACTGTGTCATGACGGTGAAATGAGCTCCGTCTCATTTTCTGAGAATGAACTTCTTTAAAAGATTGAACATCTTACACTCATGAGATGCGTTGGGAGAGTCTTGGGAGAGCGAGTCGATGCAATGCTCTGTAGATTCTATATTTGTATTTACTTTTACTCCTACTCCTACACTTCCCATTTTAAAACCTGATTACGCCTTTCCATATCCCCGATTACTGATGTCGATACGGATATACGGATGCATGTCGCGGCGCTCCCTATACCTCCCCTGTGGCCCCTGTGACCGCTCCAATATTAAGGATATATACAGCTATCTTTAGATCAAAATCACTAACATAGGTGACCATGGTTACATATGGTATGTACGTTATAGTAATAGTAACTTGGCTAAATTTAGCTTTTAGCCATGGCGTGTCTGAAATAGCTGGCGCTGGCGTTGGGTTTAACTTTACACGAATTTAGTAATGGATCCTAATTAGTGTAATTAGTACACCTTACCTAAGGTTACCAAAGTTTAAGTTTATCAACAGTGGAAACTATGTGTAGCTATTTATAAACAAATTACATGTTACAAAGTGAGGTAATTGTATATAGGTTGACTTTGGCATGACTCTACCATGCTGTCATTAATGGCGTGGTGAAGTCAAATCAGTAGTGTGGCAGAGGAAGCACTATGGTGATTCATGCATGATATGACATTTTAAACAAGCTGTGACTGCGATACACTGTCACTGTCACAGTGAAATAGTGTAGGAAGTATAAATACTTATGTATACTGTATAGTAAAGTCGCTGCCGAGAAATGTCATGTCTAGCTGTATAGTTTTCACGTATCACATATATATTTTATGAAGTAAACTGACTCCCATTTAAATTTAAATTCTACACATTCTTCCCATAAATTCAGCCCATTCAAAATTCTAGAATCAACTAGAAGACTCTTATACACACAAGTCCCTTCTGAGGCATGTTTTTAAATAGCTCCGCTGTACACTCCCCTATACTCTCAACTGTATGGGGAGATGGAGACGGAAGATGAGTAATAATTTATGTCTAATTTTCGTATATGAGGATACAGCTCATATCATGAAATGTGTCTCGCTGACGGAAGAATTGCATTTGAATTAAAGCCTATGTCTCCTCTTACAGTACAAAATCCAGCAAGTTATCCTCATGTGTACCTCATATTCATAGTGATAAATTATTAAAACGCGTAAAATTATACTTGTATATCACTAGTCGTTACACCTATGTACTACAAGTGTCCTTTTTGAAGAGACATAATTAAAAAATTAGTTGATAGGGGCCGGAAATCAAATTCAAAATTTAAGACAGTTATTAGAAGCAAATCAAAGGTCTACGCTCTGTCTGGAATCATCCTTCGGTCTGCGTCTGCTGAATATTAAAGTGCGGAGTAGAGAAGCAGTGATGTTTTTGTTCACATATTTCAGGCTTTTGAGCGCTATACTCGCGCTACTATGTTACCGTTACCATGAATGCACCGTCTCCGTTGCCAGCCAACCAACCGAAAGTGTCTGCAGTGCCTTTAGTTATATGCTCTCTACTTTTTTTTGGCATCATCACGGCAACGCTTTCACATAATATCCTCAATTGACGCTACAAAATTTGCTTGGAGATTCTCAAGAAAAATCCTGACTGAGAACTCTCAACATTTAAAAAATTGAACACGCTTTTGAAGTTGGCGTTGCGTTGGCAGGTTTGCACACAACAAAGACGTGACAGTATTATATCAGTATTTTCAGTGATGATGAACTGGTCTGTATTTCTTACATAAACGTGCAATCCACCTACTAGTAAAGCACTATGACAATTTCAATGGTGAGACATATCATGCACCTACGCGTCAGACTCAGACAATTACAAAAAGAAGTTACATTCGCTTGAGGTTGTAGGTTCCGGGAATATGTGTGTGTGTGTGTGTGTGTGCATGAGAGTGAGTAATGTAAACAAAGATTTAAAATGAAAGGAAACAAATTCGAAATCAGAATTCACAATCAGAACCGCAACCAACAACACTGTCAATTGTGTGTGGAGTGACTCTATATTATATATGTGAATTTGAAAGCCAGATGTATCAGTAATTTATGCCTACACATATATCACCCAACCAACAACCAACGCAATGCTTTGGCAAGTCTTATAATCTTCTATGACGTCAGAATTTTAGAGAACGCAGAGTATTTTAGTCTTCATTTATTCAATCTCCTTTTAGTTCCCAAATGATGGTTTCCTCTCACAAGCCTATCCTTGTCCTTCTCTAATTATTCCATTGACATGCAAATTTATTTATAAAATCCTTAGTTATTTATACATACCAACATGAATTTTGAAACCGATCCGTTTACCTAAATGACTAGTAGGGCACGTGGATGCAAAACGTGCTCATTATTATGTATTTGCATTTGAGTCGGCGTCGCGGCGGCACACGAAAAAATTAGATGTAGGGACCTACCTAGGTATACCTAGGCATATATAAAAAGCATGGCACCGCTATTTACCTAACTAGGTACCTATTATACCGTACCTACTTCTATAGCCAAGGTTAACGAGAAACAATATAAGTTGAACTCTATTTTAAATTAAAAAATTTTGAAATTCTCATTTTAGCTACGCTTATGGCTACTTTATAGTGGTAATTTTGAGAAAGGTGAGGGCTTATAACTATACGCTATTAAATTTTATGTAGTAGGCAGGTAGGTAGGTGCTTACTATTATAAAAATGTTTCCAGGTGCATATACATGTTAATGTGACAGCCTTTATATCTTACTTGAGTTCTCAATGTCAATTTCTATTCTTTTGTGTATGGTAAACAGTGCTTTGGAAATGGGAATTTACAGTCCAACTGTGATAAAAGTAAGCGGGTGCGGGTCTACCAGTACTGTCAATTGTGTAAAGGCGTGCCGTTTAAATAATCCTTTGGGCCCAATATAAGCTCTCTGCGTATGAGACACGAGCATAAATATCATTCTAGGTTCCTGCATAATAAATGGCTTTGAACGTCTTCAAGATGAACAAATGAGATGAAGGAAACTTCCATCTTGTAATAATTGCCTCAGTCTTTTTGCATTTGAATTCCAAGATGATTTTTTGCAGAGTCCTATGGGTCTCTGATCAAAGTATACAGCAAACTATGTATAACCACCACTGCACCGCTATATGAAGGATCTGAAGGACTCCTTGCATAATACACAGCACAGTAGCACTAGAAATTGCGGGCTCTCCTTGCGGAAGTATGTTATGCAAATTATTCTCGATCTAGACGTGGGAAGTATAACGTCGGTGAAGAACCAAAATGACCCATTTCCAATTTAAGCTACAATCAAAATGAGCTATGTCATATAAAAAAAATGAGAAATATGCTTAAAATGTTAATTATGAGTTTTTGAAAAGTGTAAAATGTTCTATTTACATGTTTTTTAAAAGTGCAAAATGATCGATTTACATGTTTTTGAAAAGTGCAAAATATTCTATTTGCATGTTTTTAAAAAAAGTTAAAAATGTTCTATTTGCGTATTTTTGAAAAGAGCACAATATTATATTTACTTGTTTTTGGAAAAATTCACAAGGTTCTATTTACATGCTTTCACGAAAAGAAATATTTAAATTTTTTTTTGTAGATAGTGCATTTTGTTTTTAGCTAAAAATGGATATGGGTCATTTCGTTCTTCACAGACGATAAGCTGAATTAAATGCTTAAATATAAATTGTAGCCAGGCAGGATTATTATACCTACCAGTACCAGTACCAGTACTAGTGCAGAGCAGTGCCAGTTCCAGCAACATTTACACTTCTACTTGCCTTCCATACAATTATTACCGTCCACCATGTGTGTGTGTGTGTAGTGAACTACCCACATACATTCACTCATATAAATACTAACGTGTTTTTGATATATTGCCATGTAATGTACGCACTTTGAAAAAATTATAGTTTCTAAATTCTAATCTGTAGTCATTCAGTAAATATAGTAAACACTATGACACACTATGTATTGTGTATTTTAATAGATTGTATAGCGTGTATAGCGTCTATCTTAAAAACGGCGATAAAGCTTCTAAATTCTGACTTTTTGACATGTGACACCTCCCTTATATCTCCGTTTCCATCTTTTTTACAGTGAAAACTGCAATATACCCTATGTGTCTATACCATATAGGTACCATTAAACTATATTTGCCACACGTATATGCAATTATTTATAGAAGTATAATATTTGGATATATGTAGATCCCTACCTCCGTTCCTCCGTACCTACATTATTTTTATCTGCAAAAATAGAGACGTGAATAAAATATTACATTCTTGCTTACGTCCTTCATCTAACTCATCAGATAAACTTTGATATGCTATTTTTTTGGCAGGAGAAAGTCAAGTGTACACACAAACAGGGAGCTTACACACATAGAAGGGAAGATCATGGACTTCCAGTGTAAGGCTGGTGCTGGGACTACGACTGGGACTGCTAGTAATGTTGAGGTAGGAAATAATACATGTCCCAAAGTACATAGTTTTTATGTAACAAAAAATATAGCTGTAGGGAAAATAGGAAGCTATATATATGCAACAAAACGCAGGCTATATGCATGATTCTAGAAGATACTGAATTTATATGCATATAGTAGCATGGTTGCAGTTACACAAGTGGACTCTGGATCTAGTCCTGGTTCTGTTCCGCCTGTCTTTATCTGTAGTTCTTCTTCGTAGTCAGTGTTTGTGGATGCTGCCAATTTTGTGAAAGAATATCCTGTGTAAAAACTTTGGCTCCTTCCGTCTACAAGAGTACTGTCGAGCCAAAACTTACATTTTAATGTTCTCTATGGCTATATGTCTCTCAGCATATGGCTAAGGCCGCCCGCCATATGTACACAAAAACTTTGCAATTCCCTCCACATTCATCCTGCTATGGAAAAGAAAAGGACATAGACAACTTGAATCGGCGAGAGGGAGAGAATGGCCGGTTTTGGCTTGGATTAAGAAGGTTCTGGTTCTGGCCACGGTGGTGTGCAGTTGTACGTCTAGTCGTAAGTCTAAACCGAAACCGAAACCGAAACCGACAACAAAGTCAGACCAATGACAAGGAAACTGCTCCAAGATTCTCGTTTTCTCAGCTCAGCATATCTTTGGGTCCTGGTCCTGGTTTCTCATAAAATTCTGTCTTTGTCTTGAAACCATGGTTTTCGGGAAAACTATAGAATCACCCGCAAGATTTAGATTTCGACGACTTTCACTTCTTTACACTTTCACCTCCACCCCTCCAACACTGACTGACACAACCATGACCAGGGCCACCAGGGAACAATTACAATGCACACAAAAACGCTCTGCGGTCATAATGAAAGTGAACAACATACATCTACGGACTTGAACTTCTACAACCTCCACAGGCCTCTACTATCATTACTACAATCTACATTGTATACTGTATATACCATGCGCAAGACTCTAGAATAAAAACTCATCTATTTACTATTTATTGCACCCTATACAGTCTATAAAGAATAACTTGTGGGCGAAGGACGGGAAACATTGAGTTGTTGGAACAACATCCTAACTATCCTTTTCTTTTAGTTTATTAACGAGACACTGCCTCGCTTTCCGTTCACAAGACGGCTGTCAATGTCATAGTCGCTCCCCATTTCTTTAACATGGCACTGGCACTGCAGCGCTGGGACTGGAACTGGAACTGGCTCTGACCCTGCCTCACTTTCACTCTCGTGGTGATGGTGAGATCGTGACCGTGGTGGTGATGGAAAAGTTGAAGTTAACTCTAAGACTACAGGCTTCGTACATTCGTCCGATAGCGATTAGGATTAGAGTTGGGGGTCTTTGTTGTGTGGATGTGGATGTGG
>JAQFZE010003589.1:0-12364 GCA_034695245.1 Dicyrtomina saundersi | reverse complement strand
GTAGATTAAAGTCATCTCTGAAGGAGTTGCCGCAAATGTCACATTTGAATGGCCCAACTAGTTTTTTTCTCTTACTACTAAGATTGTGATCCGGAACTCTTTTTTCAACTTTTAATATTTCTCTTACATAATTTAGTGCTGTTTCTTGGGGTGCATTAGTCTGATTAGGTGAAAAAGATCTGTGAAATATTTATTCAAAAATATGTCTTTTCAATAAGTTACATTTTTTGTATTAGTGTTACTGCCTATGTAATAAACAGGAATGTTTTCTAAATTGATTAGTGATTCTGAATGATTACCCGCTTGCAATGTCAGTGCGTTCACGTTTCGCCTCTTCAAACACGATTATTTTTGTTTCTTGAAGTTCCTCAAAATGAACTTGCTTTTTATGCTCAATTATCTCTGGAACATTTTTAAACCAAAGTTTGCACGGTTGGCAAACAAACCACACTTCTAATTGTAAGTCAATACTGGTGCTTTTATTGTTGATGCCGGTAGTGCTACTGGGACTGGGACCGGTGGAACACATTATGTAATTTAAATCTTGGCTGTAAGCTAAAACTTGTTGACAAAAAACAATAATTCACCTTGTAGTTGTGGTAGGTAATTAATTATTTATTGTTTTCCTGGTATCTAGGAGTTAAGAAACTGTCATGTTAGAAATGCAATATTTAACTAAATAGTTAGTGTGTAAAGTACTTACTACTGACTTACTGCACTGAAGTAAGTAACTTGATAATTTCGAATTTTGAGTATAATTTAATATAAAAATTCAAGTGATATATATATATAGGTATTTATAAAATACAGTGTTAGTTATTAAAGTGAATCAGTAAATAGTTTCTACCTATTTATTATGTTAGTGTTAATGTAATGTGAACAATTTGTATTTGTAACAAATTTTTAGGAATGATTCAAGATCTCTTGACTTTTTGGATGAATTTCATGAATTAACACAGGACCGATTTAAATTTTCCGCTTAAATAATGAGTTAATAATAGTCACAATAGGAAAGGAGAAGTCAAAAGTGACTCCAGTACTCCTGTTTAGTGTTCGTTCAGTGTTCAGTTCCAATTCCAATTAAGTTTTAGTCGTATATGTATATAAAAGGTTTTAAAAGTTTGCTATTCTTGCCATTCTTGGAGACAGTTTATGCGGGAGGTTTGAAATAATTATATCTGATCTTATCGTTGCTGAGCCTTGCTCTTATTGCCTATTGCCCTTGCACCTGCCTGGCCCAGGTCGCCATCAAAGACGAAAGAACTTGAAAGACCATGCATGCCTAATTATGTATTACGATTTTGTCAAAATTTCACTCTCTCCTTTCGACGCTGGCCAATTAACGACTCTGATCCTGTGTTTTTGTTTTGGTTTTATTTGGTATTGGCTTTTTGAGTTCTAAAATTTATTCGTACCCACCTAGTTCAAGACGACTATCCAAAGTTAAGAAAAATATTGTATGTAAACAGGTTTTACTATAATTAAAGAGCATTAATTGAATTTTATCGTATAATATTTTTATTATTTACATATTGGTCCAGACAAGCATATTATAAATGCAGTTATAATTTTTGCAATAATTTTTGAAACAGCAAAATAATGATAATGATTTTAGCAAACTCAATAATTCTTACGCAATAATATTCAAATCAGCATCAGCCAACGACGAATACCGGCTTAAATCCTTTATTGCCACCATACCATTCCGGGAGTTGGTCAATTGGGACGGACTTGCTAAGCTTTGGTCCCCATTCATATTTGTTTGTTCCATAAACTTCAACCTCACCAGGAAATCTTTTTAATTGAGATCTACTGAATATATTAACAAGAATTTCTGTAACGAAATTCACTGAATTTAGGATAAAACAAATAGGAATTAGTATTTATAATTTACATTGCAACAATAAAACCGAAATTCATTTACAAATGTTTATTTATGTAATATTATTAGTACGCTGGAATCAGGAAAACGTAGTCTTGCATAAAACACTTACCATTGATTACAATGATTTTCTTGGCGTACTTCTCATAATACTTTTTGTAGCTAAACGTCCACTTTCTTATGAAACGATAAACTACAATGCAAAAATAAAGTTGGTATTGTTTTTATTTTTACCAATAATACTATGCATATTCTTCTTGAAAATATAACACGTAATAAATCTAAAAAATTATTATTGTTACAAAACATGTTTACATCTAAGATCAGTAATAAATTCAGCTTTAAATCCTTCCATGTCAATAATGACAATATGTTGTGTCACAGGGTTTTCTTGGGTGCTTCTGAGCGACATAGATTTGTACTTCAGCCACGCTATATATCGATGGCATTTTAACTTTTCCTCCTGATCTTTCTCAGTTCCCGCAAAATATCTTGGCACGTCAATGTTTCCAACTTCGTTAATCCAAACTGAGAATTACATTTCCAATAAAGAGTACAAACAATTAAATTTGTTCTGTGGCACATTTGGACATTTGGACCGTCAACCGTGGGCGCAATATCACTGAATGGTGAATTAGTATAAAGTGCTTGTAAATAAATAAATAAATAATGGTAAAAACAGAATACAAACTTGCCAGGTCTGCCACTGTTGTCAAAGCCTGACAAGTAGGATGGCCAAATTCGTTGGATGTCAATAGGTGGAACCCAATTATCGAAATCATCATTTGCATTCCATCCAGGGATTAGTGCCTATAACATATATCGTTTGTGAAGAAACAAAATTGCCCATATCCATTTGTAGCCAAAACCAATATCCACTATCTACAAAATGTTGAAACATGTCGAAAAAATGTGAATATAACATTTTGCACTTTTCAAAAACAAGTAAATAATACATTTTGCCCTTTTCAGAAACATGTAAACAGAAAATTTTAGTTTTCAAAAAAAAAGTAAATAGAACATTTTGCACTTTTCAAAAACAAGTAAATATTACATTTTGCACTTTTCGAAAAAATGTAAATACATACAACATTTTACACTTTTAAAAAACTCCTCATTAACATTTTACGCATGTTTCTCATTTTGTTTTTATGACATAGCTCGATTTGATTGTAGCTTAAAATTCAAATGGGTCATTTTGGTTCTTCACAGACGGTAAATAATTAGTATGTTTGTGTATATCCATTATCATCCTAGTTCTGTATATTAGGTACATTAGCCGTTACTTAATTAATTAATTTGCAATTATCTACTATATAGTTTTATAAACCGTAAATTAAAATAGTTGTAACTGAAAAAAATAGCATACACATAAAATATGATTTATTTAAATGTGTAATTAAACATACAGAGTCAAACCCTTCCAAAGTTCCGTTAAATATTGGATGCTTTTTTTCCCCAGCACCTACTGATACTGTTTGGTTTTGGGCTTCGAGTAAATCCGTCGCTTCTATCAGTTCTGTTGTAGAGTTTAAGTCTTCACTGGAAACCATGTGGAGAAGTATGACCGTGAAAGCAGCCAAAGAAATGTTAATTGAGGTAAAACTTCCAACTAACCGGCAATTTCCGAAACGATGACGAGACATTTTGCTTACTACTATTGAGGTTTGTGGAGACGTACTAAATCTGTACTGGGGAATGTGCACGAGGCTACTGGCTACTAAATCCTATTTTACAAGGCATTTATAAATAGGCACTATGAAGACTCTCGAAACATGTTTTTTATTGTAGTTAAAATTATTGTGTGCAATTTTGCTACTAGAATTATGCATTGACTTTTTATTTGGTGTGTTTGGCACCTAGCTATTCAACATAACATATTCACATGTCTATTCCTGGAAATAAGTGTATTTTCACTTTGTGTTTGTGACAATAAAGATTTTACATTACATTACATTACATTACATTACATTACATAAACGAGTTCTTCTTTTAAAATTATTTTTCGTATCCTAAAACGGATTATTCAATATCTTAAAATTATGTAGGTAATTGTTGTACTGAATGTAAGCTACAACAAATGCCTGTTGTGAGTTGTGAGTCGGAGCCTTTGTCTGAATTAAATTAATAACCGGTCTATCTACTGTCTAATGGATGCTCGACGCGTGGACTGTGAATGAATTAATAAATTTAACTGAATTGAAATTACTTAGATAACAATGTACCTACAAGTTTATTAGGAATAACTGGTTTGATTTTCTTTTGCGTTCGTTTGCGACAGCCGAACAAAAAAGTGAAATCCAGGTAAAAATTAGTTTCATGCACTTTTGTACAGATTATTAATCCGTGTGGTGAAGGTCATTTTATTTTTTTAAATTTTATAGTTATGATGTTCCAGCCGCCTCCAGCTGCTTAATTTTTACGACTAAAACAAAACCAATTTACTCTTGTAGAAATGTATACCCACATAAAATTGGGTATGTAATTCCTGTTTTGCCGCTAATTTTTCAACCTATATAGGTACTTACCTAAACTGGAAAAAATAATTCAAAACTCACGGTATGTGAGTTGCAACTGTGCATTAATATATACATAATATGAAGAGTTTTTTGGCAAAACCGGATAAGTCCATTTTTTTCAAAAATGAGATTTTTTGTGTTATTTGTTCTATTCAACTAGATACATAACTGTGTTGAATGGTAAAGGTCAAAGTTCAACGAAAGCAATTTTAAAAAATAGCCCAAATTTCGTTTTTTGGCAAAACGGGATAAGTCCATTAAACTATTTTTGGAAAAATGGAATAAGTCCACCTAAAACCTGTATCTCTGATATAAACTTGGTGTTTGAGTGTTTTTGTAGTTTGTAGACGACAATTGCAGTGCGCTAATGTTTTTATGTAAAGAAAGATAAAAAGTTAAGAAAAAGTTTGGTTTCATTTAAATCGATTGAAATTTCATGTCATGTACTTTTTGTCCCATGTTAAGTTATTGATTTTTTCGCAAAACGGGATAAGTCCACAGATTTAAATTTTTGGAAATATTCTAAAACATTCAAAAGTCCGCCTACAATTATGAAACTACGTGTAATTACGCTTCGTTAGACGCAGTACCTGTAGAAAAAAATTGAGTTACAAAAACTCAACCTGACACCATTTATTCGTTTTTCGTTGTTCCTGTAAAATTTGCTTTGGTGTAGTGGACTTATCTCGTTTTGCCAAGAAACTCTTCATATGTATGGTAATAGTTTTTTCAGTTGGTCATACAAATGGGTGTAAAGCATCCGAGAAAAATGAAAAGAATTGCTCATAAAAATGGTGCTTGATTTATTTAAAGCTCTTTATATTTTGAGTGTTATCTTAAATGATAAAGTTACGAAGTAATTAACAGTAGATTTTAGAAATTCCTTTGTGGTACAGTAACCTGATTTTGTTAAGCATTTCATTTTGTTTTATATAAAATTAATTATTACATTATTTAATTATTACTCTTTAATTCATTCACTAATATCACTGCATTGAAAGGTCGACCAAAAACGTTTATTGATTTTTCTTTGCAAGAAAAAAGACAACTTTACTAAAATAAACTTGACACTGTCGTCTAAATAACGATAGCCCAACGGACTCAGTATACGTAAAGCACAATTTTGCTATACATTGTTTATACTTGTTACTGTAATTAAATAATAATAAATAATAAGAATTTATTCATTAAGTCGATTTGGCCGCAGCCCCAATGACATTGGTTATTTTTCGGATCTATGACTCATTCGGCCACAATTACAGCGTTTCACAGAATTTTAAAAATCCAAACATTTTTGAATATATACTATTGTGCCTTGAAACCACTATGATTTGCATTCACCATTTATCATTATTTTTACTATTATTAACCAATGACCCAGTAGTAATAATTAGAATAATTTAAATGGAGGGATAGGGTTTTTAATTAACTTGACCTTTTATACAGTGTCGAACCGTGAACGAAGTTCAATTTATACAGCGTTAAACATTCACCGGCGTTGAGTTCGAACGACGTTCACAAGTTACCCCCACTTGATTAAAACGACGCTAAGCAGTAAACAGAAATCAATTTATACAGCGTCCAACCATAAAAGGCGTATCGCCTTTTACTGTTCAACACCGTATAAAATAAGTGATTATTACTGTTAAGCACCGTATTACTTCATCGCCGTTCGCTGTTTAAAAGCATTTAAAGTTTACGCCGTTTACTGTTCAACGCTGTATGAATTGAACGAAGGTCATTGTTCACCGCCCCATAAGTATAACGCCTTTTACTGTTCAACGCCATGTAAATAAATAGTCCGAATTTTTCGATTAAAGTTGTATGAATTCAGCACTGTGCACGCTTTAGCGCCGTATAAATTTACCGCCGTTAAATGTTTAAATCTGGTTTAATTAAACGCTGTTCACTTTTTAACGCCGTAGAATTCAAATTTGCTTACTGTTTTGCGTCGTAAGCGTTTAGCGCCGTTCACTGTTTCACCCTGTAAGTACAGTAGAATTAAAAAACGTGAAACAAGCAACGTCGTTGAATTCATGCGGCGTTGAACAGTAAATAGCTTTATATTTATAGGGCGTGTAACAATAAACGTCGATGAATTCAAACGGCGTTGAAAAATTAGCAGCAGTAAATTCATACGGCTTGAAGCAACAAACGGCAGTAAAGTGGGTTAGACAATTTTTAAGCAGAACGGCCTATCCTTCAAACAGGTGGTATTTTGGTAGTGCTTTATCTCCATAAGGATTTTAGTAGTGCTATATCTCCATAAAGATTTTAGTATTGTTATATAGGTATAGGGTTAACGTAAGGGTCATGCAGGTGAATAGGATTAAGACGCCTATCCTTCAAACAGGCTGTGTATAAGTATGATGTTAACCATACTTACGAGGCACACTCCTGCTGTTTTGCCTTTCCAAGAATCCAAAAGAGTTCATCGGCCTTTTAAATTTCAGCCAAGAGCGTTTACGCTACCGACTCTAAGATTTTTTTGTATGTTTCGTGTTTTTCTATATGCTTCTATATCCTGACTACGTGTTTCCATATAGTACTATATATCAAACACGCAGTTCTTTATCAATTTAACTTAGCTCCATGTCTTTCCTACTTCCTATATGAACAGAAGCTATGCATTCTAATAACTATATACGAAATAGCATCGATGTAAACTCTGCCCTATTAGGATATTGCAGCTGGGAATCCAGAAATTTTTTCTGGAGAAGGGGCATTGGGATATTGGGCAATTGAGACAATTGCTAAAATGCCCACTTTCCCAGCTTTCACACATCTCATATATGTTTTACTAAAACGTATTCTAGCTTTACCTCACACTCGTATATTAACGCATACTCTTACAGTCACTAAGAAATAAATCAAATCTACTTTTAATGTCAGTAAAGAGTAGTTAAGGTTTTATGTGACTTTTCAGATCCAGCAGTCAAATCAGGTAAATACATAATAAAACATGGGGTTTTCCCAGTTAACAAAATAGTTTTTTGCTCTTGGAATCATTATCAATTCATTTTCTTCAAGGTTTCAGCACCTGTTTAGAAAGGTGTCTCGACTTCAACATTGATTGGATTAGTGATATTTGAAGTTAAATTTTTTACAATCAGCAGGAGGCCGTTTTCACGAAAACTTAAATTAAAAAGGCGCTAGAGTATTCAAGTGAACTGAGACAACTATGAAAGGAACAAAACTTTTTACATTCAGTAGGTTGTTGTTTTCAGGTATAGGGATTAGAATATTGTATATTTCAGTTAAAAGGGTAAGACTTGTACAATTTGAGATTTAAATTCGTGTATAGACGTAATATTAGTTAAAGTGAAGAAATGACTTGTTATGAACTTTTAAATTCCGTTCATACCTGCATTAAAATCATTAACTAAAATATATTTTGCGTCGTTTTGTCGCAGTGACCTGCTTATGTTGACAAAAAATCGCTTAACTTTTAAACATTTGCTAACTTGTCTGTAACTTATACAGTCGACTCCCTACATAGTGTACCTCCTCATAGTGGATACCTCTACATAGTGTACTGAGCCTGTATCCCCGGCTAAACTCCTATGCTTTCCATGTTATAAAACCTCTACATAGTGTACCTCTACATAGTGGAAACCTCCTCATAGTGTACTAATTTTGGAGGCCTAAAATAAAATTTAAGTCAATTTCGTTGTCAATTTAGTGTCAATTTCGTCGCTTCATAGTGTACTTTCAGAAATTTAAAAATTTTCAGCGCTTAGTTGAAAAAGTTACTAATTTTTTTCTTCATTTAACTGATTTTGCAAACTTATTCAAGCAAAATTACGAAACATATGCTTCGATTAATTTGTTTAGAACTAATATTACTTTTAACAGTAGGATTTTAATTTTTTTTATCTATAATACTGATTGTTTTAAAATCTGTAACTCTCTACATAGTGAACTCTCCTCATAGTGTACTAATCTTACTGGTCCGCTAAAGTACACTATGTAAAGAGTGGACTGTACAGATTTTGTTGCTTTTGCTAAATTAAGTTTGGTTATCCTTTGGCTGTTTTTAAAAATTTAAGTTTTTGGTGTTGAAAAATTTTACCATGTTTTGTTACATTTGCGTGTCACTGTTAACAAATTTAAAAGTAACCTTTGTTTTTGAAATTCGGGTTATTTTTTATGGCGTGGTCCCCTATTGTTACATTAATCGTGATGAGCCGTCTGTAGTTACTAAATAAAGTAATGACCAAGCAAATTATGATATGATATCATCTGTGAACAGTGTTGAGTGTTGCTGTCGCCAAGTGTGCATAATAACAATGGTTTTCAAGTCAATTCAGGCTTGACTAGATTACATTTGACTCGACTTGACTTAGGCCTATTTTTTGGGGGTTGACTTTACTCGAATTGAATAGGCTAAGTCGATTGCGTAAATGCTTTGACTTGACTAGGCACCCATTTGAAAGCATGTGGCTTGACTTGACCATGACTATTGCAACTTAATCCTAGTCAGTCATCACAAGTGAGAAAAGGTATAAAATTTAAACATTCAAGGTTAGCAGCTACAGTCCAGTGAATTAAGTGGAAGGAAAGGTCTAGGAACCAAAAGTATAAAATTTACACATTCAAGATTCGCAGCTACAGTCCAGTGAATTAAGTGGAAGGGAAGGTCTAGGAATCTAGTCTGTGAAGTCTCTTACAGACATAACATGATAAAGGTCTTTATCATTCGTTATTTATAGGATGCGACTCATTATTGACATTATTCTGTAGTCCTAAGAATTTCAGCGCCCAAGACCCACGACCCAAGAATTTCCGCCATCTTTCCAAGGAGTAACCCAAGAGGCTTGTGTTGTAAAAGTTTTTGAACTTACCATGTTTGGCCTTTTTCGTTGTCAACAATACGTTTCAGAATGAAATACAGCTTTTCTTGGGCAAGACGCTTGGGGTACTAAAGTAATTTGATTTCTTGAGTACCCAAGAGTCTTAGGGCACCCGAAGATTTTGAGTTTTTGCGTACCCAAGACTTTTGGAGTACCCAAAGGTTTTAAATACTTGGGTACCCAAGACTCTTATGTCACACTAGGAAAAAGATTTCGTGCAAACGAAGAGTTTTAGGTGCAACCAAGGAATCAAAAACCCAAGACTTTTGCCCAAAATCCAAAGATTTCTTCTGTTTAGTACCCAAGAGTCTTGGGTTGTACAATGATTTCGTACTCTTGGGTACCCAAGCATTTTAAAATCTTTGATACCCACGACTCTTGGGGTACCCAAGTAATTTGAACTCATAGGTGCAGAAGAGTCTTGGGGTACCCAAGGAATGCAAGTCTTGGGTACCTAAGAGTCTTGGTCTTGTACAAATAATTTTTTACCCGAAGTATATGACATCCCTATGTAGTCCGACCATTAGCTGACAGACTGTTTTAGGTGTAGTTGCCCAGCCTTATACAAGGCTGGGTATTTTGAGAGTAAAACAATATAGGGCAGATAAAGTCCGTTTAAAACTAATCATTTATACAGATTTATGCAATTGCATATTAGAAAAACTTAATATGGTATTCATTTATTCTGTAATTAGGATTTCTATTTATAATATTTATCAATTAAGTTTAAAAAAGCATCAATTCTTCTATTCCCCGTGTGCATTGCCATAGTGAGTATCAAATCATATATACTGCATAAACTTTTCTCAATTTATCGTGCATGCTAATCATCATCACGTCGGGCACAGTCATCACTTATTAAAGAAACTCCGGTTTTCATATAGTGTATTTCCCAGCTCCTAACTTGGGATAAGAGACTGCAAAAAATCCCCTGTTATAGAAAACATGTTAAAAGTTTGCAATTCTTGGAGACAGTTTATGCAGGAAGTTTGAAATATATGATCTTATCCTTGCTCTTCTTGAGGCTTCTTGCCCTTGCCGGGGCGGGAGGTGTGAGGTGGGGTTATTTCTGGGTTTTTCAAGCGCATGCGCAAGTAGTGCATACATACATACATACATACATATGCAAGTTTCTGCTGCTATGGACAAACACAATTCTTACGGGTTTCTCCCGGGTTAGTTATTGGGTTCTAAAATTTATTTAATCGTACCCACCTAATTCAGGACCACTATCCAAAGTTAAGAAAATAATTTTTTTATAACAGATTTTACAATAATTAAAGAGCAATAATTGTATTTGATATTATACTATTTTTATTGTTTAACTTTTTGTTCAAGAAAGCATATCATAATTTACAGTTTGCAAACATTTGTAAAACAACAAAAAGGTGATAATGTGTTTAGCAAACTCAATAATTCTTACGCAATAATATTCAAATCACCATCAGCCAAAGACAAGTAAATGACAAAGCCTGTAATTTTTAATAGTTGTAGCTGACTGCTAGTACAGTAGTTCAATCAAAAAATGGCTTATTTCTATTTTATTTACATTTAAATTTATGAAATTTTCTTGCAATAAAAAGTCAAGAAAATGTATTTGCAGTGAAAAACTTGACTGAAGACATATTTGCCCTTCTAAACATGCGTAAAAACAAAAAAAGTTGGGTATTGTCACAGTATGTTCAAAGTGACAGTTTACTTACAAGGGAATGACGCGACATCGACATGCAACATGCAACACCCAGATTTCACGGAGACCCTTTTCAAAAAATCGGGCTACTTTTGAATATCACAGATCCAGAGTAACTTGAGTGCATTTTGCGTTGTTTGGTCATAGCGGCCCGCCAAAGTTTAGAAAAATTCAAATTTTAAATCTTTGCCGATCTGTAACTTCTTCAGTTCCCATCCGATTTTGATGAAATTCGATTTATTGTGATCCTTAGTCTGTATTCTTGGAAGAAATTTCAAGATTTTAAAAAATATTAAAAGAACAGGAGCATGCGCAGAGCCAGGAGAAGGCGCGTAAAGCTGTTGAGATTCAAATCAAGGATTTGCAAGTGAAGCTAGATGAGACGGAGAACAACGCTGTCAAAGGGGGGAAGAAGATTACAACAAAGCTGGAAGAGCGCGTGCGTGCGCTTGAGCTCGAATTGGACGGTGAACAGAGGCGACATGCAGATGCGCAGAAGAACATGCGCAAGGGTGAGCGGCGCATTAAAGAGTTGTCCTTCCAAGGGGAAGAAGACCACAAGAATGTAGAAAGGATGCAGGATCTTGTGGATAAACTTGAGCAGAAAATTAAAACTTACAAGAGGCAGATTGAAAAAGCGAAAAGTTAAAATTTACAACAGATTTTAAAGACAACCGTTTTCATTGGAAATAATTTGCTTATTTGTTTTTGCACTATTTGTAGGATGAAATAGCTGCTCTTAATTTAGCGAAATTCCGCAAGGCACAGCAGGAACTTCAAGAAGAGTAGGAGCGTGCAGAAATGGCGGGTCAGGCTTTTACAAAAGTGAGGGCAAAGGAACGCGCTGGATCTGCTATAAGGGCAATTAGTCCTGTACCACCACGGAAATAACATGTGTGACCGTTGCACATGCTCATTAGCAACGTTGAGCGATGCTTATGTTTCCTGACACAGGGATACGATATTTTGTTGCTGTTGTATGACACAAAATTGCATACCACTGTAAAAAAAGTGCATTAAAATAAAATTGAAAACAAAATGTGTATCTGATTTTACTGTTGATTATTATATTTTATTTAGTGCCAATTTAGCTGAAAAATTTAATTAGTATTTTTTCATGAGTAGTAATGATTTATTGCGTTTTTGGTCAATTGCCCATACACAAATCGAATTTACATAATAATTCATATTATTAATAATATATGCCAAGTCGAAGAAACCGGATCAGCCATCTTCCGAGCCGTATAAATCTTTTCTTTCCTCACTTAACTTGCCGATTTAACATCACTTAATCCTTTTAAATAACTTTCATTTATCAGTATTATTATCATTAACATCAAAAATTTTTGTTCTCTACATCTATCTTTACATGAAATCACCACTTAGGTACTTATACAATTAAATATTGATGACGATGAGA